>CATIWF010043208.1:0-108863 GCA_949630135.1 Balakata baccata
AACGGATTAGAGTGTTTAGGTTGCATTTCGTGTTCATTGGTAATTAAAGTAATTAAGAGTCTAAGCTAGTGATTCCTTGTGAGATCGACTCCGGGAGGACACTTGCCACTCTACAATTGGCTTGTGCACTTGCGGGTTAAATGCGTCGCCCCCACGCCTCCCGCACCACCCGTTCCCCTGCGTCGCCCCTGTGTCTCCCTACCCTGCGTCTCCCTGCCTCCCCATCGTCCCCCCTGTCTCCCTGCGCCGTCGTACCCAGTGTCTCCCCACGTCTCCCCTATACCCCCTGTCTCCCCGCGTCTCTCTGCCCAGCGTCGCCCCTGCGTCTCCCTACCCCCTGTCTCCCCGGCAACGACGCCAAAAACTTGATGTCAACTCAAGGTTTACTCCGGGAGGACACTTGCCACTCTACAATTGGCTCGTGTACTTGCGGGTTAAACCTTGAGTTGACATCAACAGGTTTAGATGTTGTTTTAGCTATTTCTAGGTGCTGCAAAAATCTTTTTAGCCAAACTGCCTCTTGTATAACTGAAGAACATGCTATGTATTCTACTTCCATTGTTGATAAAGCTATACAAAATTGTTTATTACTACTCCATAAAATTATGCAATCATTTAACAAGAATGCATATCGAGAAGTCGATTTGCACTGATCAAGATCAACTCTCCAATCAGCATCATTATAACCAATTAAGCGAAAATCTTTCCTTTGATAACATAGAATATAGTTTGAAGTTCCCTTCAGATATCTTAAAATCCTCTTGACTACCATCCAGTATTTTGATCCTGGATTAGATTGAAATATGCTTACTAGCCCCATGACATAGCAAATGTTTGGACATGTGCACATCATTGCATACATCAGACTTCCAACAACACTGTAGTACGGTACTTTGAACATTTGTTCTTTCTTATCAGATGGCTTGAGATATATATTAAGACTAAAGCTCAAATTCCTTTCAATTGGAGTATCTATGGGCTTGTTATCATGCATATGATAAGGCTCCGATATTTTTTTTAATGTAGGTCTCCTAAGATAAACCTAGAAGCCTTTTCGAGCTATCCCTAAGGATCTTAACATTAAACACATAACATTTTCATTTCAAAGTTTGATGATAACCACTTTTTGGTAACATTAATAAATTTCTTGTCATTTCCAGCTAATAATATGTCATTGACATATAAGGACAAAATTCTAAAACCAATGTTTAAACGTTTAACATACATGTAATGATCTTCCTCCATCATCGTAAAGTCATCCTTTAACATGGCTTGATGAAATTTGAGGTTCCATTATATTGAAGCATATTTAAGATCATAAATGGATCTTTTGAGTCTGCATACTTTGCGCTCATCTCCTTTAAGCTCTAAGCCTAAAAGTTGATCCATATAGATCTCTTCATCTAGTTCTCCATTGAGAAAAACAGTCTTAACATCTATTTGATATAATTCGAAGTCCATTTGAGCTACAATAGCTATAATGAGGTGAATTGATGCAAACCTGACAACAGACGAGAATGTATCTTCATAGTCAATTACCTATTGTTGTGTATAGCTCTTGGCTACTAATCAAGTTTTATATCTTTCAATAGTCTCATCCGTCTTATATTTAATTTTGAGAACGCATTTATTCCCAATGGACTTATGATCTGAGGATAAATTAACCAAATCCCAGACTCGGTTAGATTTCATTGAATCCATTTCCTCTTCCATAACTTTAATCCACTCTTTTGCTTTAGGACTAGAAAGAGCTTATTGTACTATTTTAGCTCTTTTTCATCTGGAGCAATCATGAAAGCTTGCCCCTTAATCTCAAATCGACAACAAGGAATTCTTTTACGATTACTATATCGAGGTTGAGATTGTTCGTGATATTGCTCCATAGGGGCATAATCAGTAAACATATCACTCCCACTCTCTTCAGGAGGAGCTTGATATTCTATATTATTTTGCTTAGCGAGTGACAAAGCAATCACTCTTTAATGTAAACTCAAGGTTTAACCCGTAAGTATATGAACCAATTGTAGATTGTTAAGACACTTCTAAGATCATTCTCTCACGGAATTGCTAGCTTAAATTCTAACTAATCAAGTTTACCACCGAACACCACAAAATGATCCTAAACACACTAATCCAATTTTGATGAGATTAAAGGTAATAAACAGAACTAAATTAGATTGAACTAAAATGGCAATTAAACTGCTAAATTTATCAAACAAGATGTTGAGGTACTTAGTTTCGCATCCCTCAGCGTGCATTCCCTTGTAACCAATTAGGCTCAATGAATTATGATTCCATAGCAATCACCCAAGTCATTAACTAACCAAACCAATGGATTAATCAATGTTCAATTCAACTTTGAGGTCAAATTAAATGTGATGTTCCTAATAACTCAACCATATGATTTAATTCCAAGGTCAATAATTGCTAGCCAAGCAATTATCACATAAGAAATTAAAGAAGAACAATTCAACTGAAAATGGAAATCAACTTTCATTAAATAGAAAAATAAACAGGGTTCTTACAAGTTAGGGTTGCTCACTAAGCACCCATAAAGGAATTAGCCTAACATTACTATAACAATACTCATGTCCATAGTAATATCTAAGCAAAACATTACAACAACAAAATAAAGAGAAAAAATATTTGCTTCCTTGAGAAATTGCAGCAGCTCAAACTTGGAGAAGGTTGATCTTCAATCTCATAAGGCAAACTCGAAAATAACTTCAAAGAGACTCAAAGATTTTCTTTAAGTAGATGGATGATGTTGTCATCAACAATTCCTCAACTTGCTCTCAAAAACCTAACTGGTAATCCCTAAGAAAAATGCAGCAGCCAATAAGAAGGGAAAAGAGAAGAAGAAGAAATAAGAGAGAGAGTGTGTGAGAGAGCAACAAAAGAAGAAGAAAAACCTCATTAAATCTCCAAGACTCCTATTTCATGTTAAATTCTATCCCTCTAGTTGTTCCCCCCACTTAGGTTGCTTAAAATTGCTCCTAAAGGGTCCCAAGAATCCAATTCTCACTCATCTTCCTCTATTTGGACGTTTTTAATTGGTTGTTATAGTCATAGGCATCGCGTACATGATGAACATTACGCGTACGACAGTAACTACCTTATTTGGAACTTGGGTCGTTGCGTCCGCGACAGTAGCTTCGCTTCTTAAGCTTCATTCCAGCATTGCATACGTTATGGCTGTCGCGTATGCGATGGCAAAATTACTCATTTTTATGCAAATTCACACCCAAAAGACTTCTAATCACCTTCAACTCCTCTCCAAACCTAAAAACACGAATTTACACAATAAGTATCAAAAATCAAAATAAAGCCTATATTAAACACTAAAATTACTCAATAAAATATATACTAAATAAACACGCATCACTTTTGCACTCCCACTTGTTTCAGGATTTTTCATTTCATAAAGTCAGAAATCTCTATTTATCTCACATCTTTTAGGAAAGTCCTCTTCTAAGAAAATGACATCTCGTGAATCTATTTCTGTTACTCTTCCAGTTGTATCTTCTCTAAAAAATGCATATCCTTTGGAGAATTTTGAATATCTTATAAAGATACATTTCTTCCTTTTCGGACCAAGTTTTCCATATTCATAAGAAGTATTATGGATATAAGTTGCGCAACCCTATGGGCGCATTTTACTTAAGTTAGGCTTCTTGTCTTTCCATAACTCGTATGAAGTGGAAGGAATAGTTTTATATGGCACACGGTTAAGAATATAGGCTGTAGTTAGTAGCAAATCTCCCCAAAAGGAAATAGGCATGTTAGCTTGCGCCATCATTGATCTAACCATGTCTAATAGGGTTCTATTCCATCTTTTTTCTATACCATTTTGTTGTGGAGTGGAAGGAATAGTTAGCTGTCTAGCTATACTCTTATCATCACAATAAGTTTTAAATAAATCAGATAGATATTCACATCTTTGATCAGTCCTTAATGCTTTAATATTTGCATTTAATTGATTTTCAACCAATTTACTATAACATATGAAGTAATCTAATGCTTCAGATTTGTGAGAGATTAAAAAAATATGATCGTATCTAGTGTAATCATCTATAAATGTGGTAAAATAATGAGTATTATGTTTTGTTCTCACATTCTTTGGGCCACAAATGTTTGAATAAATAAGCTGTAAAGGAAATTAGGCTCTCTTGGCTTTGCCAAATGGTAATCTTGTTACTTTTCTAGCTAGGCAATGTTCATAAACACACAAATCAATTATCTCATTTGAACCTAAAACACTAGCCTTTGCTAATATTTTTAAGCGATCTTGCCTAATATGTCATAATCTAGCATGTCATATAATATTGTTGTTTAATGAAACATTACTGGAATTACCAACAACGAAAACAAAAATATCCACATTAATAGGGATAGTATCCAACATAATAAAACCATCTAACAAATATCCATAACCTTAATAAACATCATCCAATAGTACTTTCACACAACTATTCTAAAAAATAACTTTAAAATCAAGTCTTAATATAACAAATACAAAAATAAGATTTCGCCGAACTTCAGGAGTGTACAATACGTCATGGAGATAAAGAGTGCAGCCTCCCCATAGGCGCATTCTAAGCATGTCTACAGAAGCATTATTCCCTATATAGATGTTTCATCTCCCTTTTGGAATCCGATGAAATTCTACAAAGGCATTTATGTGGTTGGTTGTGGCTGAGTCTATAGTCCAATAAGAAATAGTTTCAGAAAGCATAAAACAACTACTAACATATAAATCAGAGGGATGAATTTGGTCATACAATAATTTTTGCTCAATGCAATCATGAGCAAAGTGACCTGGCTTCCCACAGTTGAAGAAAATCATGTTCTTGCCTTTCTTGTTGTCGCGTCTTTCGCGCTTGCTTTTCTTTCCACTTAAGATTGACTTTGTTGCCTCCCTTTCCATGCTTTTTTCCCTTACCCTTCCATTTCTTACATTCAGAGCTCGAAGTTCCTTTTCCCTTGGACTCAGTCATATAAGCCTCTTTTACAGGCTTATCAGCGAGAAGATGATCTTTTTCTAGCTCAACATGATGCGTAATATCATCAAAAGTCTTGATATTATTGTTATGGGTAAGATTAACTCGCATGTGCTCCCAGGCACTTGGAAGAGAGCGAACCACAGCTTAGACTTGTTGTTCATTAGTCAACTTGTAGCTAGCGGCCTTTAACTCATTTATTATGTTAGATACGACAGTGAGATGCTGCCTTATTGTGTGAGCATGATATTTCTTGTAAGCATCAAACTTAAGTGTCAATTGATGCAGTCTAGTTATCGAAGTTCAACCAAATTGGACTTTGATAGTGCCCCAAACTACCAGGGCTGAGCGATATTTCTCAAAGCGCAGCATTAGATCATTTCTCATAATACTTAGCTCAGCATCAATATGCAAGCAACTCTATCCTTACACTTATAGGCTAGATATGTTTCCATATCCTGCATATGTTGAGTAGTGCTACCATGCTCATACTCAGCAATGGGTTATGTAATTGTTTTCAGTATATCTTGCTCTTCTATGTGATATTGAATTTTTCGATGCTAAACATTATAGTTCTTATCATTCAGCTTATCTTCTTGATTCAAATCAGCTATGATGCTTTTTGTAACATTTCAACTAATTTAGAAATAATGATCTTGATTAGCACAATTCACAATTCAAATTATTTTATTGTCACAAAGTTTTAAATTAATAAAAAATAACCTAACACATGAAGCAAAAACAACAGTTTTGTTATACAATCCAATTAATTCCCGCTAACATACTCTAGTTATTATTGTTTAATTTAAATATGTGCCAATAATTTTATTATGTGAGATTTATTAATCTACCAACCTAATACTCCCACATTTTTATATATTAATAATGTGATGATATTATAAGGCATTTATCAACAAAAATATTCATTCCAAAATAAATATAAACATAAATATAATGTCTCATAAACAACCATCTCACTTTTTAAGATTGTGTAATAAAAATAAATAAATAAAAATATACAAATACTGCATTCGATAATAATTTTTAGAGTCTATTATATGTTTCTCTGTAAGATCCTTTATTACCAATGTCTTAGTGATGTGTGTTTATTTAATATATATTTTATTGAGTAATTTTAGTGTTTAATGTATATTTTATTTTGATTTTAGATACTTAATATGTGTAAATTCGTGTTTTTAGGTTTCAGGAGGAGTTAAAAGTGATTAGCAGTTTTTTGGGTATAAATTTGCATAAAAAAGAGCAATTTTCTCATCGTGCACGTGATGCTTGAATGAAGCCAGGAGAGTGAAGTTGTTGTCACACACGCGACGACCATCGAGAATGCAACAGACTGTTTCCTACATATTCGTGAATTACACTTAAAAAAAGGAAGAAATTGAGTTGAAAAGGGAGATGTAGGCCTATTTGTGATAGTTTTATATTGTTTTAGTAGGGGAATAATTATTTTTAAGAGTTATATATCAAGTAGGACTTTAGAAGATATAAATATATTATTTTAATTAGGATTTGGAAGAATCTAGCTACCTATCATCTATCTTTACTTCTATTTTTCCAGTAGATTTTTTTTTGCACTAAGGAAACTGATGTGTTCTTAAAGATTAGTCTAGTATAGAGTGGAGGAATAGGCGATCATCCTTTTTTGAAGCTTAGAGAGTGACTTATCTAGGGAGCATCTTACCCAAGGATATCCATTCATGGACTAGTAAGATTGCCTAATATCATATTGAATTTGGTGCTCTTGCTCCTTTTTCAATTATCTTACAATGTTATCGTAATATAAGTTGTCTATCATCTCTCTAAGCGTCTTTTTCTCTTCTTTCTATGAATTACTGAGGGAATTAAGAACAACCCACATTTGTTATTCCACAGCAAGCTCATATCATTTCAAAAGATTATATGGAATGTGTACAATTTATTATATATCACTTTAATGTGTTATAATGAATGCATAAGATCCTTTCTATATGCAGTCAATCGCTCCAAAGTGTCAAGCATAAGATCTTTCACTATAAGCAAAAATATTAAGAAAAATATTAGACATAAAAAATAATATTAATAATAATAAAGTTAAAACATATTAGGAGCAATTAAAAAAAAAACTTCCACTATTCATGTTAAAAACACACATTTTATGCACTTTTAAATCCAAAACAAAATCAAAAAGTGCTCTAAAAATTATGAAAAAATGCCCATAAAATATAAAATTAAATTTTAAGTATTGAAAAAAATTGGAACAAAAACCGACTTTGCACGTGCACCCATATATCGGAGAGAAGTGTCTCACATGTCGCTGGACGTCCCTCACACGCCACTACGAGCCCTTACGTGCCGGAGTCGCACCACTTGTCATGCCATGTCAGCGCAACGTGGACCAACTATAGACTGCCACGTGTTGATCAAGTGCCACATGATAGTGACATGTGTGCATACCATATCAATAGAGTGACAAAGTGGCCTAATATAAATTTGCCAGTTGTCAAGGCCTCCACGTCATCTCTCCATGTCATTGCGACACACTGACAGTTGACTCATCACGTCTTTGACATGTTGGACCAATCATTGAGTGACACGTGTATAATAACTGCCAAGTAACCGTTACACGGGCCTCCATTGGCGTGTGTTGTGCACAAGCTGCCTTCCCGTGGTTATTCAGTCCCATTTTTTAAATTCTTCTTATTTTTTCAGGCATTGTCTGCCATTTTAACCATAAAATTCAATGTTTGACACCACTAAGATGGGGTTTGAACATCAAATGAGAATGAAACAGGCCAAAAAATATAATTTCCAGAAATTATAAACCCTATTTACAATTAAAAACTTCAAAAATTAATAGAAAATTACTCATTCATCAGAAAAATACCAAAAATACTAATTGGAAAACTTGTGACAAGAGCTTTCTAACCATACCAATTACATGCCATGAAACATAAAATAAAAATCTCGAAAAATTGAATAAAATTCGGATTTTAAGAAATTTCCATGCATTATGGCATAATCAACATCTTAATTACGAATTCAAGTACAAAAATATAATTTCAGACTCTGATACCAATATAATTCACCAATGGCAGTAGAAACTTACTTATTAAAGCGTGAATTTCATGTCTTCAATACTTCGGAACACTAGTTACTGGAATTCGGATCAATTCCACTACGTAAACACTTTTGTTTCTTCCTTAGATGAACTTGGGATGAAAAGATGTTAAAGGAAAATTTCTATAGAATTTTTTTCAGATTTTTTACGTTCTTCTTTTTTCTGTGACTTGTGGGAAGTTTATTTATAATTAACTTTCCTATTTATATTTTAAGGCTTTGGGCTGGGTCAAGCCCACATGGGCAGTCCAGACCCATAGCCCAATAGATTCATTACTTATTAGTACCTTTGTGCAAGAACTCCAATCACGTCCTTTGTTAGCAACGATAATAATGAATTTTCCTCTCATGAAATTAGCGCCAAATCCTTATGGAGGAAGTAATTGCAGTTTTGGAAGGCTGTAATCATCTATCAAGAATGTACTTTCATCGCCAACATACATGATACCTATGAAGGTGATGGATGATAATGTGCTGGTTATAGATAGATTTTTGGTCGACATTTTGTCAGGAGGTGGGTTCCCAGGTTAACATTGTCTAGTTTTTGGTGGTTTGTCTTCCAATTATGTTTCTTCTCCTTAAATTCGAGTGTATAAGATGGAACTTTGCCGGTCTCAGAAGCAAAAAACAGAGAATGATTACGAGAAGACTTAACATATTCGTTGCTTCAAAGATTGATCTTGCCATGTTTATTGCACGGAAGAATATGTCAGTAGAGAAGGAAAAAAATGTAAAATTGAAAAAGAAGTCGATATAGAAATAAAATTGGTAAAAGTAAAAAAATATTATGGTAATTTAAAAAAAATTAAAATTTGGTATTTTGTGTAAAATTGTTTGAATGTTTTGAGAAAGAAATTACGCTAAATATGACTTTTTCTTAATAATTTTTTGAAAATATATTCAAAATTCTAAATATTTCATATTTACAATTCTTTCTTTCAAAAAAATTAGTATTTTAAAAATATATTTCTTTTAATTTTATATTATATATATTATAAAATTTCTAAATATACGGTTTGGAATCCTAATTGGCTTGGTTCAACTGGTATTATGTGGATTCTACATGAATTTTTTTTCACTAATATAAAAAGTTTAAGTCAATATTTTGTTAACTCATTTAATAGAGGGTGAATATGAAGATTTTTGTTACAAAATAAAATAAGAATATTTTTCTATTGCAAATTATATTTTACATAATGAGTCGTTATGTGTCAAATAATTGGAATATTGTCATAATAAATTGTTATATTTTTTATATGTTTTGTACAAAAAATATGAGTAATAATAGGACAATAAAAATAGTAAAAAATTCATCGTGTTTGATGGTGGATTAGAGCAGGTGTAGATATAATTGTCATCGCTATAAAAATATTAATTTCATGATAAACTAATTTAGTCTATAAATATTAATTTATTAAATTCTTTAAAAAAATACTTTAAAAAGTAAAATAAAAGTGATAAAAAATAATTTGAAATTTGAATATGGTGTGTAGTGAAACACATAAAAAATTTGTTTGACATTTGGAAAAAATGATTATGGAAAAAAAATTTATATTTTTAATTTTTTAAAAACTGTTTTTAATAGTAACAGTAAAATAAATATTTTTTTCTAAATTAAATTTTAAAAAAATAATTTATAAAAAATTAAAAAAAAATCATTCAAATAAAAAAAAATTCAAACCAATTCTAAACGCTAGAACAGTAAAGCAATGCGATCACGCAGATGGTAACATACTCAACTCAGCCAGCGATACGCAAACACGGAGCTGCCATTTTTAGCCTCACCTATCTATCAGCCAACTCTTCTCCTCTCCTCTCCTCCATGAGGAGAGAGAAGCAACAAGAAGCCCCTAACACCTTGTTTGTCAATTTGTAAATTCTCTCTCTAGGGTTTCTCCTCTCCTCATTGCCATCGTATCTTATTCTATCGCCAACCTTTCTCTAATGCGCGCATTGCAATGGCATCGACAATTTCTTTTTCCCAGATTCGAATTCGTTGATTCCTATTTCTCATGATTTTTTTTGTATAGGTTCGGGGTAAAGTTCTTTTCTTCTTTTAATTGTTCTTTTGTGGTTGGTTTAAATTTTCATCGTTTTATCCCTGATAAACTACTTTAGGTTTTTTTTTTCTTTTTCTATTTCAATGTGAACTTAGGGTTATGTTCTACGTGTAGGTTTTTTATTTCAATTTTTATTAAATTTTTGCTTAATGTCTCTGCTAGTGGGATTCAATTCAGTTTGAGTTATTCCTGGTAATGCAGTAGGATATAAATTAGTTTCAGGTCGGTTACATATTTTAATGGTAATATCTGATATGATTCGTGCAATCGCAGTGTACAGGTATCTTATTAGTTGTTTATACTATATAGCAATGGTGTGCTCACTAGGAAGTGGAAGAATGGCTGTCATGGCTAGGCTTTTAGCTGCAGCAAGTTTATCACGAACTGTTGGAGGTAAAATGAGATTGTGGTTGATAGTGTGAAGTTATTGAAGCTTTAACTACATTATTTTTACTCAATTAGTTTAATTTTAAGTATTCAGTTAAAATTGTGAAGTTGTTTCAATTTTGTCTTCATATTTGTCTTGCAATTTTGCAGAGAAAGTTGCCCAGCAGAAATTAGCTGCTCAATGCATTCACAGAGAGCTAAATGAGGCAGATGAAGCAAATTTGCTTGATGAAGAAGGTAATAATCATAGCTTTGAATTTTGTATAAAAAATGTTTTAATAAAATAATTTTGGCCTTCAAGAATGGTCTGTAGATTAAGTTAATGAATGCTGTTTTATACTTGGGAGGTATAGCAAAACTCATAGTTATCCCGGTCAGGCAGTGTGTCTTGTACCAATAGTGTTAGCCTATGTTACCCTGATTAAAGAAGAATTCAAATTTTACGAGGACATGGTATTATCATTTTAATGTTGTAGATTTCAGGATCTTTGCAAAAAGCATGGATTCTAATACTCATGAACCAGTCCAAATAATGAATTGATATAACCAGTGCTGAAAGTTCCGTTCACTTTTTAGCTCTTTCTTTTGAACTGAACTATCCTGATATTTACATTTTGCTGTGGTTCTAGATTCAACGATCAAGAACTGTTTTGTACTTAACTGAAGGACTGAAGTAATATCTTAAAATGTTTTTAATTGATTTTTTATAATATTAATTAAATACAATCATAAACCTTCATTGACATGATTTCTATATATAATAAGTTAAATTATATTTATATACTACTTGGTAAATGTACAATAATTATATTTGTATTACTTGATTTTATTTTAAGCATGAAATATTAGTATATTATATATGAATAGACTGGTTGTATATTATATCTAACTATCATTTTAGGTATCGAATTATATAACTAATAAAGCTAAATATAAACTTAACAATACATTATTTAAACTTCAATTTACATTAAGGTATTATTTTATTAAAATATGCCTAGTAATTCATTACATACTTTGTGATTTAACAAAAATATTGATGATGCAATAAAAACTCTGTATTTAGTAATTAAATTTTATTGAGCACCTTAAAATTTTTCTGTTACTTCCACTTTTTATGTCATATTCTACCATTTTTGTTCCTAAAGTTCGTTCAGAATGTTTAGAGTATTAAATGGTCATATGGTTATTCATTTTACAAAATTCATTAGTTCTTAAAAAATTTGTTGTGCACATTTTCTATTTTAGGAGATAATAAAACAACTGAAATTGTTATTCTTAATTTTATCATTTTTTTTTCTAAATAACTATTGATTTATGTAGAATATTTCTCATAAATATTAAATTTAGTTAACATTCTGTGCATATTATTAATTGAGGTTTGAGATTGTATTAGCCTAATAATGATTTAATTTATATTTCATTTGGTGTGATTTTTTTTTATATTCATGCAGTGTAATATTGATTGTCGTATTTTTAATTTTGTATATAGTTTTTTTTTTCCCCTAAAATTTGGTGCTTGTCAGCTTAGAGCGAATTGGCATCAAAATCCCGAAATCCTTGGACGGTCTAAATTTTCATACAATACTGAAATATATTCAATCTGGTTTTGAATCCTTTCATATTTGAATCCTCAACTCTGAAGAGAATTCTGGAGATTTGTCAGTCCCCATATTTTCCCAAATTGTGCTCACCCCTAATTCTAAGTGTTAATTGTTTTGCATTGTATTTGAGTTTTGTAGTGTTAGTTTCTCATCTGTTTGATGATATATTTGGCAGATATGCATGTTTTTGGTTTGAAACCAATGACTGATCCTCTGGATCTGGTAAGGCTCAGCAGTGCTTTGGACTTACTTTTGTTAATGATAATATCTCAATTATATAAATTGGTATGCTATAGAAGTTTGACTTTGGCATCCTTATTTCTTGGTTATATTTTCATCCATGTTTCCTTGCGGATCATTTTGCTTGATGTTGGTTTACAGTGGTGATAGTTCAAAAACTAAGATGAACTACAAAATTTTTTCCCAAGAATCTAGACCATGATGAATGTACTGCATATTGAAAGATAAGACGGCTTGTAAAACTTGTAAACACAATTCTAGACTCTACAATTTATTCTACTCACTGATTCTCCCTGTATGAAATGTTGTTAAACTACAATTGTGTGCTTTTGATGCTAAGATCTTCAATTGGCTTTGTTATGAGTAGCCCTGGTGATCTGAATGTACAAATCCATCCCAAATTATTAGGATGAACAATTTTTATATAACTTGTGTATAAAATTCTGAAGCAAATCTGTTCAAAAATTTGGGGGCATGCAGTTGGAAAGTTGATCTTTTGAAGGCTCAGACTGAGAGGTACCTTCAAACTTTTGCTGGGGGCTTTATTGCAGCAAAATTTGAATGGTGAGTTAAGGAGAACTTGAAGTTTTCTGGAAAACAGTTACCTTCATATGTTATATATTTAAGATGGGAAGTAGAGCGAGTATTGCTGCAACAAGTCATAATTCTAAATCAATTGAGACCCATTCAAGATGTTCTATACTCTGATTATGGTTTTGTCTGTGGTGACTCATAAGCTTATTCCTCTAAACAATAGCTTAGAAGACTGAAGTTTTTACTTTGGGATCAAAATGGCAGGATCGCATGGCCACAAATAAACAGGAATCTGTTATCTATGTTGTGTCTTGAGTTGGTAGCTATCATTTAACTGTTAATAAGGGTGAACATAACCGAACCAAACTGAACAGATGAATTTGGGTTCGGTGGGATTTTTAGGGGGACTAAATTCAATGTTCAGGTTTGGGTTGGTTCAGACAATTTTCTTTGCAGATTGACTAAAAAACTATTAACTGACCCAAACTGACCTTTTTTTTTCAAATGTGGATCTGGTCAGCTTGATTTTTGGATGGGATTTTATGTGTTGTTTGGGTTGTGATGAGGTTTGATAATTTGCTCACCCCTTATTTTTAACAATAACTTGTTTACTCTTAATATAGTCTTTTTTGTGTGATTTTATGAGTGTTTGTTTCCTCATATTTGCTTGCATATTGCATAATTTATCTGATTGGATAATATGTTGTGAAGGTATGCTGTAATGCTTGCAAGAAACCAGTGAAGGCCAATCAGTATACTCGTCATGCAGGTAAATAAGTTTTATTTTCTAGGTTTTTCAGGCCATTTCTTTTCTTCCAAACCCTTTTTCTTTATATAGCAATTGGTGTTTAAAATGAAGTATATGAATTGTTTGCATTGATCAGGTCCGAAAATTGTCATTTTCATGCTTCTTTATTGGTCCATGATACCATATGTTATTATATGCTTGATCGGATTGTACATATATTGAAGTAAAGTGGAATAGAACGTACACCAAGGGCCAAAATTGGTGTCACTAATCTAATCATCTTTGCCTTGGTCATCTTAGGCCTTTGTAATATTATTAACACCACCATCTTGTTTATAACCTCCTATACATGAATGATATGCTTTTTATAATAAGAAATACACAATAATTTTTATTTGCATTCCATTTATACATTGCAAAGAATTTATTGTAGAGTTCTTGAAGACACTTTCATGAAAAATCATTAAAAGGTAGCATAATTCAAGTTGTGTTTTTCAATTAGCTGAAGGGTCATCTGTCTCTGACTTATATTTGATAATGAGTTAAATCAAATGATACCTGATTGGTTAAATTGCGTGCAAGTATACGGTTGGAGTTTAATTTTCTGTCTATTCCAGATAAGTTTGGTAAAAAACAGTTATAGCTTCTGGTCTAGTTCCCATGGTTGGATTGGCTGATTCCTTGTCCAATTTTGAAATCCTTGCGGGCATGGGTATATCTATCTTAGGGTTAACCAGATTATATACTGGTCAGTATGTAGTGTTGATCAATACTAGAGCTGACAATTTTTGGCTCAATTAAACGATATGAATTTAAACGGATATGAGTTTGAGTTTAACGGATATGGGTCATAACCGTGTCAACACAATTAAGACATGGTAAAACATAAATATTGTATAACTATTATTTTTATAATTATATTAATATTCGTGTATAATCGTGTCTCGTGTCGTGTATTTATACATATGTAGACATATATTTAGTTGACTGTATCTAAAAGTTTCGTGTCATATAACGTGTACACGAGACACGGCATAATTAAACACGACACGAAATAAACCACCATACGATTAGACACGAATTGCCAGCTATAATCAATAGGCGTTATCTTACTTGCTCTTAAAATTCAGTGGTTCAAGTGCTGAGTTGGTCTTTTCCCCCCATATTTTTTCAGAACTTTGTAGGTCCTTAAATTCTGCAAAAGAAATGATGATGGAACTTGAGGGTGGCGTAGGGCACAGGAAACCTACAAGGAAGGAGAAGAAAAAGTTATTAACTGCTTATATTAGTATCCTCATTTGTTTTCTTTTTTCTTATTCTTTAACATTCTGTTTTGGACTTAGAAAAAACAGGTCTATTGTCCTGCTTGTTCACTAAAACATATGCATTTTCAGAAATTTCAGTATCTTTTTGAACCTAGCTGAGGATTGCTGCAAAGAGCCTAAAAGTGGTTGTGTTATTGTTTTGGCAAGAATCTTCTTTTAATATTTTTTTGATTATGCATATCATTTAAAGGGAGCAATTCTTGTTTTGGTTCTTTTTATGCTGACCAGTTTGTTTGATCAGAATGGTATTATCTTTTTAGTTCTTAACGCATCTTAAACCACACTACATCAGTTGCAAAGCAAGAAAGTTCTGTGTCTGTAGATGCAAATGATTTTGCTCCATCAGAATCTCAGTTGGATCGGCGACCTGGAGTATCATCTTCCTTCTCCTCGGATACAAAGAGTGAGTTCTGTCCTCTCTCCATTTCTTGTCTCTTCAGTCTGTCATTTTCTATATCACAGATCAATGAGAATGTACCTGTCCTTTTTTATGCAGTTATAGTGACTTTGGCATTACACTGTTCTTTATTTAGTGCATTAGATTTCTTTTGACTACAGCATACTCTCTTGGTTGAAATTAACTTGTCAATGTTTTGTCTGAAGTCAGTCTTATTATCTCCTGATCCTTGATTCTGCCTTGGTATAAAGGCAAGTGTCCTTGCTGACATCATCCTTGATGCTTGAGTTCATATTCATGGATATTTACTCTTCATCCAATTAAAGTCTCAACATTATTTGCATTTTACTCAGTGTATCTCTGATATGTGCCTACTTGTTTGGGTGGTGATTCCAACTTATTACATTACAGTCATTTCTTCAAAATTTATTGTATTTTCCTTTTTTCATCTCATCATCTGAAAACAAAATTGTGTGCAATCCATGGATGCATCTGATGGCTACCTCGTGATGGGATTGCCATTTACATGGTATATGGCACTAATCATTTGCATCTGTTGTGAAGGTCACGTAATCAGCTACAGATTATCACCTGTCACTTCAAACATGATTTTTTGAAGGGATACAGTCATGAACTTCAATGGTAATTAATCCTATTTTTAAGGCTGCAAATGTAGTAGCCATAAGCCAATTATGTAGGTTTCCTTCCTTGGCCAAGTGTTTGGGGCATAATGTCCTCTTGGTTGTTTAACTTGTTTGTGTAAAGAATTCAGTATTCATATGACATTTTCCAAATTGGATTTGTAAAAGAAATATTGCAATGGTCCTATGGCATTTTTTCATATAATGCTAATGTTGTTCTTGAAATTTGTAAAATAGGCTGGTAACTGGTAGTACTGGTGCCAGGAATTGAGATTGCACTTAAGAGAAAAAGATTGGAAGGGTTTATATTTTGTAGACAGACCTCTAACTCCAGAGTTGAATCTCTGTGGGTTTTCTTCAAAAGATGGTTGTCTTTTTATATTCTGATAGAATTAGTAATCCTTAGTTGTTTTATGGATATTAGTATTATAAAATCTAGTGGGTTTTTTTGTGAGCTTGTATCCTCTTAGGACAGGTTTGCATTTGCTATCATATATGTGGAGACAAATAAATTGAATTTGGCTTTATGTTTCTTGCTTTCTTTGTGTCCGTTCAGGGTATTCCACATGTGTTGGTGTGGCAACTTTGACGGATGGTAAAGGAGTGAGTACTGAGAATACTGACCATTCAACATGTATACTGCCACCTCCTACAAAACGCTCTAAACAGTATGATTTCTTCGTTCTTAATGCAATGTGACTGCTTTGAATTATGTTTATCCCCATATTCTCAGGTATCTTGGTCATTTTTTATTTGGATTATGATATATATTCTGCATTGATGTCCTCCTGTTTGTCATTAATTCTCTTATCTTTATTAACTTCCAGCTATGTGTTTTCATTTAATTGTTGTGCTATTGATGTTGAAGGCTTTTTTTTTTTTTTTTTGCCTTTGCTGGGAACATATCCACTGTTTTAGTTAGCTATTATACAGGAGAATATATTTGTGACTGCAAAATGATATTTGGATTTCTATTGGCATGCATCTTTATTGTGTGGATAAGTGATAAAGCACTTTGCCATGCGGGTAGGAGGTGACTTCTAAGGTATTTCTCAACATCCTCATCTGTTGTGAAGATTGGGGAAGGGTCATGGTTTAATGTATTGATTGGATAGTGGTAGCTTTTTAATCTTGTAACCAAGAATCCTTTGTAAATTTGAAGCAAAATGTTTATCTGAATGCCTTTTAATCCAAGTTACGAGTCATTCTTATTTGCTCACACTACATATTCCTTTTGTGCTCTTGTAGTGTTCAGCATCTATTACAATCAAAAAATCCAGAAGTGGCTTGTGGCGTAGCGAAAATCATAAGCATGGATACTTTTACCCGTAAGGCCATATATATTGTTTTCAAAATTTGAAAATTCCTCTTATTTCTCCAAGTTTGAACAAGAATTTCTGTATCTTTTATTTTATTAGATCTTAACTTCTTCAAAATATGCTTGAGCACTTACATTCCAACTTTCAACTTATTTACTAATACTATCTCGCAGTCTGCTCCAAGTTAATGAGACCTGGTTTCCAAGGTCTCCCTTCTAAAATTTAAAAGAAGATAACAGAAATATATTCAAAAAATAAAGAAGAAATACAAGGACCAAGCTATTTCCACAAATGGCTGCTTGCACAGCCCCGTAAATTATATATATTCAATTGACATCGTAATGGGAAGCAACCCATTGTATAGGAATCTTTCTTTTCTTTGAAACTCTTAGTTTGCCTCCATAAAATGTAGAATTCTAGAAGTTTTAGAGTTTACATTGTTGACAGTTAAAATTATGTTCTCAATATGAACTCTACACATCCTTGAACATTGGTGTTGGATTGGAATGAGCTCGGACAGTAGCAAGTTTGATCTCTGCCCAATTAAGTTTTAGAATTTGAGGCTGTGTTTGGTGAAGCTCACTATGAACTTCAGAATAAAATCCTGCCAGTAGCTTTTTCTTTTCTTGAATACACACATTATGCTGTAACCTATGATTGGGTAGTCTTTTCTTTTCCTTTCTTTTATTTTCCCCTTTTTGGTATGCAATTGTGTTAGATATACAAACACATGCACGTCCCTATATGCTTGACTTGCCCGGGCATAAATTGGGTTCTATGCTTACTGCCAATTGACAATTCTGTACTGATAACTCATCTAACATTTTCTGGAATTTTCTGAATTTCCTTGCTGCTGTTGAACATGACATATTCATAGACTCACTCATGAATACATCTTTTTTTCTGGTGTTGTTCAGGCAGGGATTTTCAGATGCAGTCTACTTCAGGGAGTGACACGCCCAATGATTGTGTTGTTATTTCCAAGTTCCCTGGGCAATCTCATGCACATTCCCTTCTGACAAAAGGTATTGTTTTATTGCTTTCAGTTGAGATAATCATCAGTTCTTCATAACAGTTTTGTTGACAATGTCTTAAACCTTTTTCTGATTCTTGACTTTTGACTGCTTTATTCTTTCTCAATATTCAACAATAATCCGACACAATTAAATCAGATGTTCCAGTTCCCCTTGCTACAAAAGTTTATTACTCTCAAAAGAGCAATCTCCTTCGGTCTGCAGTTGCTCATATGTACCATGCTTCATCAGCTAAGGGACATAGCAATAATGTCACGGGTCCTGGATTATCACAGAAAAGCGTAATTCAGTTACAGGCTTCATTCAATAGGGACTGTCCACATGAGCAAGTTGAGGGTCCTATCAACAAAGAGGTTTTTGCATGCTATTCTAATATTTGCTGGCTTATCTCCATTTGAGCTTTTTAATGAGAACTTGTTGTGTGTGTTGTCTTTATAGCATGATAAATTTAAGAGAACACTTTAGAACTTCACTGACCACCAGCAGTATAAATCCGATTATATTCTCCAGATCATTTAAATTAACTTGACAACATTTACTATTTCTAATAGAATTATTATGTGTTGTATCTTGATAGGGTTTGTCTAGTTTTAAACAAATCTCAGTGTTTTTCCTGCTTTTGCGTTTAGGCAATCCATTTTTGCAGGACTGCTTACAAATTATTTATTGAGGAGCTAGTGACTTGAATTATTATTTCTTGCAAAACAGAGAGAACCTTTTGCATGGAAACCTGATCAAATTGTAACGCAAGGTACAGAAGCAAACATGGATGAATTAGGGGGAAGAACTCCAGCGTCTAACTTCTCAAATAAGATTCCTGTGGATTGTAGTTTAAGACCTCAGACTGCTCCTGTTGGTTTGCTCAGAAGCAAATATCTTCCAAAGGCTTATTCATTTGCAGGCAACTCAGGTAGTCTACTAATTTATCATATTGTTATTGAATTTTAGCTCTTTATTTTTCAGCTTGCTGCTAATTTAGCTTGTAGAAAAAAAAAAGTTTAGATAGTATGGTTAGACATGCTAATTGGAATTAAGCTCAATAACTGGTAGAGGCAGCTGCTTGTGAATGACCACTGCAATATGCTGTACTCCCTCATTTGTCTTCTTTTCTTTTTATTGTTGATTTCAGACTCGTATCTGAATGCAAATTAACTTCGCCATGAGTTGATATCATTGATTTTGCAGGAGAAACGTTAGGAACCATGCAGCAACCAAGTGGAAGTGTTCCGGTTCTATAGGAGTCTACCTGGTGGGAATTTTGGTTAGGAAAAGGTGTATGTAGCTGTAGTACAGTACATGAGGTTAGGATCCAATTCTTTTTGAAACCAAAAGAATCACATCACCACAATTGTTTACTCTAACCTTCTGTATCCTGCTTGACTTCTGTGACTTTGTTTATAGAAATATCTCTTAATATAGCCAATACCTTTAGTGTCTATCAAATTTTTTTGTTTGAATGGGTCGGTCTTATGATGCTTTTATGAGATCGCATGCATGAAATTTGTATTCTTTAACTGAGTTTAAGATCTCCGTGGAGTAAGTTGGTGAAATTTATCTTACAAAAATATCCGTTGGACAGTGGATATAGTTAAGTCGTGACAATTCCAGTTGCAGAATATTAACATTAGATTTTTGAGTGTATTGCCAAGTGCTGGATGCTTGCCTGAAATTTCTGCCTTTTTACAATCAAATCATATCCTATTGTTGCATCCTACAATTCTTTGGCAAGTTGTTACAGTTGTGTGGCAAATGAAGTTTGGTAAGGGTTGGGAGTGGGGAATTTAATGCTCAAATTCAAAGGGGTAATGGAGGAGAGAGCAGAAGTTTATTTCCAGCATATACCCTGCGTTTAAAGATAAAGTGGCAATGGCCAGTGGGGTTAAGTTTTTGATAGCTACAGATTTGGACTGCTTGTCTTCTGTGTCTCTTCACAACTTCGAATAATTACAAATCAGATTTCTGATTCATGAGCTGCCAATTTGGATGTACATGTGGCTCTCTTCCATAGGCTGAGGAATAGGGATGGTTTTGTGTTTTGTCTTTCATGGAGTGGAATTTCTAGTGGCATGGCATGATGAGGCGGCATGTTAATTTTTTTTTTTTTATCGGAAATTGGTTTTGGGTGTCAAATTAAAATGACTTTTACAAGGCAAAATCAAATTACCTTTTAAAATTCTCTTAAGAAAAAAAGGTAATCAAGTTGCTATAAATATATTATTAACTTTGACAACAACGTTATCCATTTGTAAGTTTCTAAGAGCAAGAGCAGAAGCAGCCGGCATTGGCAATTCCATGTTTCCTGTGGGAGGAGACTGTTGTTTTCATTAAAGTATCATTAAACAAAGAATTTTTTTTTGTTTTTTTTAAGGTAAAAATTATCCAACCTTGATATTTATAATATCTTCTTTTTCTGTTTGTGTGGGTCAAATCGGGGATTAAATGCGATGTTTTTAAAATTATTAAATTCTTAGCTTGCACATGCCCATGAAATTGAACAATTGGGGAACAAAAGGAAGATGCCTTGCCTGTTGGTGCAGGGAAGGTGGATTTTTGGCTTCTTTATTCTCATATTTTCCATGTGATTTATCAACGCTCGAGTTTTTATCTCTATTTCTTACATAAATATAAATAAAAAACACTTTGATTTTTTTTTTCTCCTGTATAAAAATCAATTGTTAATTTGGTAGTCTTTTGTTAAAATGCAAAAATATTGCCATAAAACAATAATTTCAATTTATGAGATAAATTCCTTGTTCTCCACATATTTCTATATATATATATTCACAAGAGTTATAACTATTTCTCTACTTTGTACATCTGAATTTTTTTTTTTAATTCATTAGGACGCTCTATAAGTCGTGGATTATACAACATGGTAGTTATTTCATTATACATATTATAAAGATGTTAAACTCCTACCAATATTGTTAGATATTGGTGAAAAAATTTAAATTCGAGACCTCTTTCAATTATCACATAATAACAGTATATGTAATATTGAAATGTATTGTATTTCATAAAATCTAAATAGAAAGATGCAAAATAGTCAACAGAAAACTACAACAATCATAATAGTATTGTTGATTATATTTATTTCGTGCCTTATCTTGCAATCTCGCATGATCTTTTTGTATCCCCTTTTTTTTTTTAAAAAAATCATTTTTCTCTCTCTTTTTTTTAATGATTAAATTTACCAATTGGATTGAATCGGTTCAGTTTCAATTGAGTCATGTTAACCGTGTAAATTTTTGGATCAATCCTATTTTAAAAAGCTAAATTCACATTAGTTTCTAAGCAAAAGTTGGAAATTATTAAGCTCAAATGTTAATATTTGAATAGACTTAACTAGTATGGAAAAATTCAAAGCTAAACTGAAACAATATTATTCAATGCTTGCTTGATTTTCATATTAATATTTTTTTTTTTTTTACTGTAATGAGTTTATTGTTTGATTTTTTTTTCCTTTGAATTTTATTTAGGAAAATTTACACGGAATACACACTTTTGAAAGATTTTTTCAATCTTACCAACAAAACTTCCATATTTTCATTCCAAATTTCTATATTTTTATTTTTACGGTTTTTTTCAAATATTAGATTTCACTGTGTACTTAGTATATTTTTTATTTAATTAAGATATAAAATGATTATTTTTTATATTTTAAACATGGATTAAGAATTTTATTTATTTGCATGGCCATCATTTATCTTTATGCATGTATTTATATATTTTTAATCATTATTTAATTAATTTAATTAGCAAAAAAATATTTAAACTTAAATTTAATTAACTTAATTATTAAATTAAACGTTGGACAAACTTTAATTACAAAAAAAATGTAAACTTGTATTTAATTAACTTAATTAATGTTTTTATTTTGGTAAACCTTGGGTAGATTTTTGGTAATTTTTAATTGAGAAATTGAATTGATATTAGGTAAACTTTGGATAAATATTGGGTAAATATTGGATAAATTTTAGGTAAACCTTATATAACTTTAACTTTGATAAATTTTTTTTATAAATATTGGGTAAATCTTGGGAATAACTTGAATAAATCTTAAATAAACCTTTTGTGACTTCAGTTTTTATTAATTTAATGGTAAACCTCGGGTTGGATAAACTTTGGACATATATTGGGTAAATCTAGGGTAAATTTTGGGTAAACTTTATGTAAATTCAGCTTTCATTAATTTAGTGGAAAATATCAAGTAAACCTTGGGTCAACTTGGGGATAAATGTTGGATAAACCTTTTGTAATTTTAATTTTTATTAATTTTTTGATAAATATTGGGTAAACTTCAAGTAAATTTCAGGTAATTTTTAGGTAAATTTTTCAACTTTTATTAATTTTCTGGTAAATATTGTATATAACTTAAATAAATCTTAAGTAAATGTTTGATAAATCTTGTGTAATTTTAACTTTTATTAATTTTCTTGTAAACATTTGATATAACTTAAGTAAATATTGAGTAAATCTTCGATAAATTTTTTGTAAATTTAATTTTCATTAATTTTGTAATAAAATTATAGTAAATTTTAGGTAAATTATACACAATATTTAAGTAATTCTTTGGCAAACCTCGATAAATATTGAGTAATTTTATATAATTTCAACTTTCATTAATTTTCTGGTAAATATTGTGTATAATTTGAATAAACCTTAAGATAAAACTTTTATAACTTTAATTTTTATTAATTTTGCGGTAAATATTATGTAAATTTCAAATAAATTTTGGATAAATTTTAATTTTTGATATATTTAAAAAAAACTTTGTGCATGCTGTATTTTTTAAAAAAAATTTTGAAAAGGCCGTATTTTTATAAATGTTTATTCACTTTTTTTTTTTTTGTAAAATTCTATTTTATTTACCAAAAAAGAAAATAAGAATTTGAGCACGTAAAGAATATTGAGATAAAAATCCAATTTGGCTTTCGTTACTTTTTGTTGAATTCAAAACTCAAATTTAAATAGATTGAATAAATAAATATTTTTATTCGCGTTGAAAATATTTAAGATTTTTTACAAAAAAAAAATCAAATAATTGATGAACTGCCCAAATATTCGTATTGATTAGCAATTTTATGATTCCACTTGCAATACTAACAATAATAAATTGAGTAATAACGAAATTTTTAAATATATTAATTGGGCTATTAATATTTTTATTCTTATAAATTATTAACTATCAATAATAATTTTCAATTATATAAACGCATAAGTAACTTTTAATTTTACGGGAAAAAGAAAAAGAAAATTGGTTGTGTGTGGGAGCTGCCCAGGGAGTCAGAGTCAGAGAGGGGCATCGTGCGCGTGTGGGACCCACTTTTTAAGATATTACCGAATAGTTATGTATTATTATTGTCAGATGTGGGCCCGCTCCTAATAATTGCTAAACGACAAATGTTTGGTAAGTTCGGTCAATCATCCAAAATTTCTCTCACTAATTACATTTCATTAACTATTATTTTATGGTTAAACCTAATTAATTATCTTTAGTGAATGATTAGCAATTAAGTCCTATCATGTAAGCATGTGGATTTTGACACTCTTAATCCCACCAAACCCAACCTAGAGAATGATCACTACTTTCACCTTTTTTTTTTTTGTAAGAGATTATAATTTAGTATTTTTTGTTTTAATAATTTACTTTACTAAATACAATAATTTAGCATGGTGTACTTATCTTCTTCGAACTGGAATTTAATATCAAACTTCTCATTAAAAAATAGATAGAGCAGATGAGATCCAAGATAGATTTAACTTTTTATTCACTCTCGTTGGACCACCTTTAAAGAAAATTGAATTTGTTTCCCAGCTGATTTTTTTGGATTATTAATAAAAAATAAAATTTTTCTTTCCAACTTTATTTATTTCTTGCTTTTAGGAAAATAAATTTTATTGGAGTAATTATAGTTAAATACTATATTTAGGAGGTATTTGATTTAATTATTGGAGGTAGCCGATAGCTTTTTGAACCTTTAACAATTGAATTAAGGTGTTTGGTAAAATTTCTTAATAAGTAGCTGATTTTAATATCAATTAGTTGTTTGAAAAAATTTCATTTTGAGCTTTATTCTATCAGTTGATAGCTAATTAAAACCACATTTAATTCAGCTATTGAGTTTAGCTGATTTATGTTGGTATTCGGTTAAACTGTTGCTGTTAAAATATAAAATTACGAATAAGAGCATTATTTATATAATACAAATATATTCTTTATGATGTATGAATAAATAAAAAAATAAAATGATTATTTTTATACAATTATTTATTTTAATAATAAAATATAATAATTATTATAAAATTTTCAGAAATTTATATTATATAATTTATAAATATAATTAATTAAATATATTTTTTCCTTATATAATTAAAAAATATATATTGAATGGTAGAATATAAATGTGAATTAGTGATAACAAATATTAAAATAAATAATAATATCAATTTTTTAAAAGGATTAATTTATCTTTTTATTAGAAAAAGCAGCAACTATTTCAAAATTTTCAAACAATTGCTTTTTTTCTCAAACAATTAACAACTATTATATTATTTGAAATATTTTACAAAACATTTTTAAAGCAGCGGTTGGGTATTAAATAGTTGATAACTGCCCTAAAAAATTAAATCAAACACTTCTTTAATTTTATTTTTAAATTGAACTATATTACCATTATATATATTTTACATAATACTTATTTCCTCCCATTGAATTTTTCATCCCCTGATTTTATTTTTAAATTGAATTATATTACACTTATATATTTTATTAATTGTAAAATACTTATTTCCTCCAAATTGAATTTTTTAATCAATAAATTCTTTATAATTTCAAATATAAAAATATTGCAAATAATATTTAAACTAGTAATATTATTTATTTTTAAATAAAAAAATATAATATATTTCTAATTACAATATATGTTCTTTAATATATTAAGCATAAATAATATTAAATTTATATATAAATTATACATACGTATTTTTAAAATTTTTATTTATAATTAATTAAAATTTATTATTTTTATTATCTTAATTATAGTATATTTTACTTATATTTCATATAAAAATATATACTTTGAATAATATAAATTAAATCTCTATTGATAATTTTACATTCTAATAGCAGCAGCTCAATTAGTTTTACTAAACACCAATATCAATCAATTATCAGCCGCCGATAATCATCTATTAACTACCAATTGCATTCAACAGTTAAACCAAAAGAGACCTTAATCTTTTTAAAAGAAGATAATATAATTATTTTATACCTATAATTATGGGGTGAATTTCACTTACGGTTCTCCAATTATATAACTTGTAACAATTCAGTATCTAAAAAATTATTTGTAACACAAAAGTACTCAAATTATGTAAATTGTAACAATTCAGTATCTCAAATATTATTTGTAACACAAAATACTTCAATTTTTATTTTGTAACATAAAAGTATCTTAACTTTTATTTTGTAATTAAATAGTACTTCCGTCTCTTACTGTTAGTCTCATTTAACATAAGTGTGATATGAAATATCCATATCAGATAAATTTTAATAAAAATAAAATTAACTATAATATTCACATCATATAAATTTTATTTTTACTAACTGTGTATTATAACTAATTTTATTTTTGTTAAAATTTATCTAGATGTTTCATGTTATATTTCTGTTTGAGAGATTAAGAAAGTATTTAGGAGTACTGAAAAGTGTTCCAAAATCATGTTTTGAATTTTTTGATTTAATTGATTAAATGAGCCCTAATAGCTGAAGAAAAAAAGTAGTATTTAGTTACAAAATAAAAGTTGAGATACTTTTGTATTACAAATAATCGTTGATGTACTGAGTTGTTACAATTTACATAATTGAGATACTTTTGTGTTACAAATAATTTTTGGAATATTGAGTTATTACAATTTATATAATTGGGGTACCCTTATATTATAAATAATATTTAGATTGCTGAGTTATTACAGTTTATATAATTAAGATATTATTGACAAAATTCACCTATATTAAATATCATTCTTAATCTTCATTAAAAATCTTAAACCACCGTTGAAATGGAACGGCAAGAGTAATATAGATTATAACGTAGTTTTTTGTTTCCAAACACACCCAAAATAGTTTTATACAAAGTTGCAAATTAAAGACTCAAACAATATGGTTATGTTTAAAGATTAAAGATTTCTATATAATATTAAAAAAATATTTAATTTTCATATCAAATTTATATATCAATCATGAAGTTAATAATACACTGCTATATATATAAATTATTTTCTAATAATTTATAAAAATTATTTTGTTTGTCAACAAAATAATGTGAACACGCTTTTAAATAATTTTTCTTTTCTTTTTGTGGAAAAGAAAATATCTTAAGAGTAGATCCTATTTAACAGGTGGAGAATAGACTGGATCGATGAATTTATTAACAAAATAAAGTCAATGATATTTAAGAATTATTTGAAAATAATTATTATATTTTTTTCTTAATTTATAAATATAAAATTATTAACCCCATATATATAAGCCGAGTGTGTATAGTTTGGTTTGGTTGATTTATACTAAAAATTTATAATCAAACAAATAAAGTTAGTTTTTAAAATTTTTAACCAAATCAATCGTTATTAAAAATATCCAAATCAATACTATTTGGATTTAGTTTAGTTTGATTTGTTTAGTCGGTTTGATAAATAAATAAATAGAAATAATAAAACAAATTAAAACACCATAAACATTCAACAAACATTAGCTTAATGAAATTACTAAATTATAATAGATAAATTGATTTTTCAAAATTATTTTTTTTGTTAATTTATTCACAAAGTAGAAAAATTCAAATAATTAGTACAAAGAAAATAATTAATAAATACAAATAAAAAATATTTATAAAATAAATAGAATTAGTTAATATTCATTTTATTGATATGAAAAATAAATGATATAAATAAAAAATTTTATTGAACTGCTATTAAAAAGAAGATTATAGTACGAAAATGTACTAAAATTAAAAGTTAAAATATTTCTCTATAAATAATTAAAAAGTATATTTAAAAGTATAGATAATTAAAAAGTTTATAATTTTAAAATATTAAAAAATTATTAATATTAATATACCATGTATATATATTTTTTATAAGAAATATTATATTATTAGTTTTTTAATAGATTTATTTATATATTTTTAATCTAAAACTAAATTAAAAAATCCGTTTATTAGAACTTTAAAACAATAGCCATTAACGAAACCATCCAAATTATTGTTTTTGATTTGGATTGAATTAAATTCGGTTTGGATTGAATTGAATTAATTAAATTCAATTCGATTTAGTTAATTTTTATACAACTCTATATGTAAAAAAAAAAAAAATTACCACAAATTATATATCTTTTACTAAAAAAATTTCAAAAGTAGGGATTTCTTTTTCATTAACTAGAGAATTCGAATTTTAAAATTTTTTAAATATTTTACCTTTTTAATAGGGTTGTCCCAAAATAATATATTTATAATTGAAACCAAAAAAATTCATCCAAAACAAGTAGCTCAGTTGATAATATAGGTTAAATTTATAGAAAAAAATTTATAAATTTAATTCCACTAAATATATCATTGAATAAAAAGTGAAAAACATTTATTGTAACTAAATTTTGAGTATTAATAATCTCATTCCGTAAAAATGAATAAAATATTATATTTTGTATAAAAAAAAATGTAAAATTAGCGGATAAGGTAAGTGCGCTCAACTAAAGGAGACCTGCTATTGCCATTAACCACTTTCTCTTTGCCCATCTCTCTCTCTCTCTCTCTTATGGAAAATCTAAATTTTTTCTTTAAATTTCGATTACTTTTATTGTTAATAGATTAGATTTCTTCTGTTATTCTTTGAAACAACCCAATGTCTGCGATTAGGAGCATGATACTCCGATCAAGGTCCCAACGAGTGGGGCAGGACGGCTCTGCACTACCGCACACGGCGGCGGTCAGGCATGTAGAGGACACGTCGTGCTGGGCTAACATGCCTCAGGAACTCTTGAGAGAGGTTCTAATGAGAATTGAAAAATCCGAGAATAGCTGGCCTCCCAGAATAAGCGTGGTGGCTTGTGCTGGTGTCTGTCGCACTTGGCGACTCATCACTAAGGATTTAGTCAAGGTCCCTGAACTCTCCGGCAAGCTTACTTTCCCCATTTCTGTCAAGCAGGTTTTCCTCTAACCGTTTTTTTTTTTAATTAATGGAATTGATTTCATAGTAGGAAAATTGGATTTTGATTAGTTATGAGCGGAGAGATGATAGGTTGAGTTGGAATTGTAGATATAGAAACGCTGTTGCTGCAATTCACTTGTTTCCTCTGCTGGTGATCTTGAAAGATCATAACTTTACTTTAATTTGATTCATTGTTATCGAGACCCTTATAAGGCTGGTGTTTTCTGGTTATTGTGAAATGTTTTTAAGATTATAAATATAGATTCCGATGGCGGAGACAATGTTTAAAAAGTGCTAAAATGAAATTTTAATTTCTCTTTTTTGTGTAATCTTGATTTCAGTCTAGTCTAATGTTTGTGCCTGTTGATTCAGTCTGTGCTTTATTTACCAGATGTAGTTTTTGCATGTATCTTGCCACTTATAGTATTAAAGTTGTTGTGAATAAGTATTAAAATGCTGCTGATATTTGATTTATGCATATTGGTAAAGTTGCGACGATAGCAATATCTTCTGTGGTGTTTATGAAACCTTGGTTTTGTTGATATTTCTTGATGGAGTTTTTAACCATTTCAACTGCACAATGATTGCAAGAGCTTGGATGCTGGGACCACCTTTTCCAAGCATGAATTGTTTTGATGTTTACACAAGAAATTTCTTGAGAACTTTCACGTGCATGCCCTTTAGGGACCATTTTTTCTTTTTTAATTTCACTATTGCAGGCCCACTTCAATTATTAGCTTCAATTTCAAACACAGATGTTGATATTTTCTTCTTTAGTTTATAATTTTCCTTTATAATAATAAACGTTCTTGTAATTTTTGAGCCCAGAGTTGTGTTATGATTAGGGGGCCTCCAGTTCTTCCAACAATGTTGTGGGATATGATACACGTATTATTATGGTGTGACTGCTTTCTGTGTTTGGATCTCATTGTTAACATGATTTTCATTCTTTGGAATCTTACTGTCATTTGTTATCACATTTGGTGGCCAATTTTTGCAGCCTGGCCCAAGGGATTTTCTCCTCCAGTGCTTTATAAAGCGGTGCAGGTCCACTCAGACATACTACCTTTACCTCAGTTTAACAAATGGTGAGAATCGGGCTATAAGTTATTATCAAAATTTTCTTCTGAGATCATTTATTCATCAAATCACAAGTATGATTAAAATAATTTACTACTTGTCAACAATTGTCATTCTATAATTGGACGACTGGTTGTCTTCTTCCTGCTCCTGTCTTAAGCCATAGTGAATTGAATATTTTGCTTTTGTATGTTCCCTAATGCAGCACTAGCTGATGAAGGAAAGTTCCTTCTGGCTGCACGCAAGTGTAGACGCCCCACTTTCACAGATTATATCATTTCTCTTCATGCAAATGATATGTCAAAGGGGAGTAATACATATGTTGGAAAGCTAAGGTATATATGACTAACAAATAGAATAAGCTTTTTATTGTTTTATCTTATATTAGCTAAAATCATTAACGTGTAAACTTCATTTGGCAAGATCAAATTTTCTTGGAACCAAATTCACAGTCTTCGATGGACAGCCACCTCATGCTGGAGCCAAGATGACAAAAAGTCGCTCCACTAGGCTAGTTAACTTGAAACAGGTTGCACCTAGGGTCCCTGCTGGCAACTATCCTGTTGCTCACATTTCGTATGAATTGAATGTGTTGGGTTCCAGGTAAGATTTTGGTTTATGCATTTATAGATTTTCTCTGAGAACAACTGAAGAATTACTGTCCTCTTCCTTTATTCAGTGCCCTGGTAGATTTGTTGACTGTTAGCATTTTTCTTGTAGCTGTAGCAAAACTAAATTACTGATCATGTTTTCCTTGGGGCTAGCCAAATGCTTACAAAATTTGTTCTATATCAAAAGCAGGGGTCCAAGGAGAATGCATTGCGCAATGGATGCTATCCCTGCCACTGCTATTGAACCTGGTGGAGTGGCCCCCACACAGACTGAGTTTTCCCACCACAGCTTAGATGTCTTTCCAGCATTCCCGTTTTTCCGTTCCAAATCAATCCGCACTGAGAATTTTCTATCAGGACCTTTGTCCAGTCAGGATGATGAAGTTTTGGTATTAAAAAACAAGGCTCCAAGGTGGCACGAGCAGCTTCAGTGTTGGTGTTTGAACTTTCATGGACGAGTGACAGTTGCTTCAGTGAAAAACTTTCAGCTGGTTGCTTCACCTGAAAATAAACCATCTGGTCCTGAACATGAGAAGATCATTCTCCAATTTGGGAAAGTGGGAAAGGATTTGTTTACCATGGATTACCGGTACCCAATCTCTGCATTCCAAGCATTTGCAATATGTCTCAGTAGCTTTGACACCAAGATTGCTTGTGAATGATGACATATGATTGAACAGGTATGGAATCCCATATTTTGAGTTTAAAACTTACAAAGATATAATTATATTGAGCTATCATAGCAATAAAAGAAAATCTTTCATAGCTTTGATGTGTTCTTGTCTGAGTCCATATGGATGTACATTAGAAGCATATATAGAGAAGGAGCTATATATTTGAGTATAGAAATTGTTCCAGCAGAAAACAAACCGTTCACTCTGGTTTCATTTGGCTATTTTGCATGTGTAGGAGTCATCAATTTGCTGACATTTTGAATAGATATATCCTTACATGATTCAGAGATATTCAAAAATTCTGCTATTGCATTAGACATTTAATTGGATAGGTTAACTGCAACCTTTATTGCTACTACCTAACACTGGTGAAACAAATGATTTCATGGCTATTGATTTATAAATGGAGAAGTTGGCCATATTGACTATTGAGGATAAATTTCTGCTCGCTAGATGGCAAATTATTTTCACTATAATCTAACTGAATTTGTGACCTTATCTTCGTTGTTTCAGGGGCGAAGCTTTAAGGTTCTGGTTGTAATACAATAAGGTGATTTACAGGAACATAATGCATATGGGTATTGTTTGTCAAAGGAATTATTTAAAAAAAAAAAAAACTGCAGCTTGGATACTGAGTTTGTGATCGGTCAAACTGTGGAAAGAGATCATGCTCGTGGATGTCGAAGCTTAGGACATTCGATCTGTGCCCTTTTTAATAGTTCTCTGTACATTCTGCTGTGTATATAATTATATTCAACTCTATACATTTGTAGTAGTAAATTAAATTGGTTTAACAATTTTCTGGGATGCCAGGATGTGAACTTGAAATATATATAAAACTGAGAAGGTTCTTCCATAAAGTGCATGATTGCACCATTAAGATTCTGGTGCAAACAGCGGATGATCTTTCGTATTATGCAGTTAAAATGCATGTGTCCACTTAGCTAGCCTGAAAGTGAAAACAAGTATTGTTGTGCTGTCCCAACAAAGTTAAGAGCATACCATTGATCCAAACTACAGAGGCAAGGTAAGCACAGCTTTATTTTTTAGCTTATTGATGGAAAATTCCATCAGTTAATAAACTAGTGTATACTTTTAGCTGATCGTGTGGAAAATTAAGTGCTCCCATGGTCAAATGCAGGCATCAGTTAAGAAACAAGTGTATATATAACAGTTGTGTGAGCCGAATTTTTTCTTAGTCATCGTTGTATCTTCCCCTCCATTTCCCAGTTGGAAGTGTGAATCAATATCCTTCGCCTGAAGTCTCAAAATCAGATAATATGTGTCGTATCATAACACTGATCAACATGGGAGAACAATAGAAAACGGCAAAGTATTACTTAGGGAAGAAAACCCATATAATATTTCATATTTACGTATACATGTTCATCAAATACTAAGCTAAGCTGCTTGTATTTGAACGCTTAAATCTGAACTTGTCCGTAGAGGTACAGCAGTTTCTTCCTCTTCAACAGGAAGATCGTCCGTATGTATTTCTTGTTGATTAAGGCTTCTAACAAACTCTGTGAAAGCAGGAAAATGTTCTGGTGAGAAAAACTCAGCTCCCATTCTCTGATATGTGAACAAGTCTACCACATTTTCACCAGATACATTTTTTCTCATCAGCTGAAAATGATGAGGGGTTTTGGAAACCAAAGAGTTTTGCCCAGAAATCTTGACGCCATACTTTCTGCAAGCTGTTCTAATTTGTGCAAGTAACAACTCTGGGCTTGATAAGGACTCTTGTGGCTGATGCTCGTCCAACAGATCCATTCCTGGTAAGATCATTTTGCAAGAATTCCTTGCAAACATCTCAGCAATTGCTTCATAGCCATCTATATTCACCGTGTTATAGAATCCAGCAGTTAGCTCAGAAGCATGAGCTCTGGTTTTGTACCAAGAGTGCACAAGTGGGATTTTAGCATATATGGCAACATTAGTATTGTCAAATGTGGCAGAGGCAAGAGAAAGGAGGCGATCTCCATGGGACAAGAGCTGGCTTGAATACCAGGAAAGGAAGAAGTCACCATAACTAGACTCCCAAGATCCTCCCTTGTCCTTGAAAAAATTGTTAGAGTTTGGCAACTGGTGATAACCAGGCGCATCATGAGGACCACCATGTCCCCATAAAGGATTCCCAGTTGCTTCAGCATGTTGCTTAAGAAGGTTGAGCATATTTTTGTCATAACATTGGAACTCTCCAACTCCAAGGATTTTGCTATCTTTGACAGCCTGATGATGAGAAGGATATCTTAGGTCACCATGTGGTCCAAGACCCATTGTGATACCCTGCAAATCAGCGACCAATAAGCCTTTAATAAAGACAATACACCGTACAAGAAAAGAAAAACTCCAATGATCCAAACTTCTTACCGTAATTGTTGAACCCATGAACTGAGAGAATGAAGACTTAAAGCTCTCACAGAATTCCTGATAAACTTGTATAGGTGTCTTCCCATCCAGAACAGGAAGATGATCAACAGCCAGTGACATGCACTCTCTGAAATGATGGCCAGACCTATCCGCATAGAAAATACCAGGTTCCGATTCACCGATACAAGACACCCACTTAGGAAGTGAAACCTTATGTTGTTCATTAGCATGGAAGCAGAGTGACACATGGAGCTTAAGACCAGCACTTTGAACCATCTCTGCAAGAGAAAGGTAGCCAGACCATTCATACTTCCCCATGGCTTCCTTCTCTACTACTCCCCACCAAACTGGCATCTCCACACCTTCAACTCCTAATAATTTTAAAGCTTTAAGTCCTGCTGTGATGGCCCTTGCATGGTTAACTGTATTGCAGTCTGAAACTGCATCCAAGGGAAGCCCAACGAATAATCTTACACCATCCACCTGCAAAACCAATTTCAAGATAAATCTACATTAACATCATTACTCCAAAAAACTATGACAACAATATGCCCTTATGGTTCAAAAACTCGATGGATAAATGGCATGAACATAAGTGACACCATGTATCAAAATAATTATTTAGGGATCCAATCCAACACAACAAAAGCTGGGGAACGAAATTTAGAAAAGGTTAAATTTGAGGAACCAAAATATGTGCTACTTTTTAGCCTTCTTTTTTTACTTTTCTACGAAATCTATGAAATTTATAAATAAATAACCATACAAGCTCCATGTCCATGGCACCCAGCTTTGTTTCACTCTGAGACTTGAAAATTTAAAAAATTTTCCATATCCAAGCATTCAGGCAATAGTATTTACTTATTACAAAGAAGTCAAGTTAAAATATGTGCATAAATATCTACTTCAAGAAGTCATAAAAGCCCAATTCAGGAATAATTTCAACATCCAACCTTTAGCTTTAAATAAAAGTTTCCAAAGAAAAAAAAAGCTTACAGATTTGGAGGTTGAAGCAGGAACAGGAGCCGAGATGGAGTGGGATGGGAAAAATTGAGATTGGACAGCATTTAAGGTGAAGCGAAGACTTGAATTTCTCCTCCTGGGACTTGAATCATAGAACGAAAGACTGTTTTTGTTCCTAAGAGGAACCCACAACCTTAGCTTCTCTCTAAACCCTAATTCGCCTCCGCGAACCGTCGCCTGAGAACTTCCGATCACCGACACTTCCATTACCAAAATTTTCTACCAAAAATAAAAAGAGAAAATCCAAATAAACAAATCCCGCAGATGTTTAAGCTGAAAATAAAATTTCCAAAATTAGAAAAACAAATCCGAAATAATCGCAGATTTCGGATAAGACGGATGGAAATAGAAACGAGAAAGTAGGGTTATTTTGGTTGCGCCTCCAATATAGGGAGGGAGCATCCAAATGAAAGACTGTGAAAGCTTGAGAGAATTTTCTTCCTTCGCCTTGGCAGGTGGAAAGAAAATTTGCCAAACAGCATCTGCCACGTGTCTTATTTTTACTCTGCCAAATTTCAGCGGCATATAATTTAATTTTTTTGGCTTTTTCCTTTTTTCCTTACCCAATTAATATTTCACAAATTATTTTGTAGGATAAAAAACTGCTAGCAATGTTTTTTTTAACAGTTTAAATATTTATTTTGTGATCATTAAATTTAATTTATTAAATAAAATAATAAATATTAAAAATTAAAATTTTAATAATGTGAATCAATTATAAAATAAGTGCTGAAAAAATATTACTAACATTTTTTAAATTAAAATAATTACAAGACTAATAATTTAATAGAGAAAAATTTTTACGCTTGATATGAATATATAATTGTTTGATTTTATTAGTTTAAATATATTTAAAAATTCTGTTCAATGGCTGTTTGGACAGTTTTTAGAAAAATGTGGACTGCTGACGTGGTAATACACAAGTCCACCTCATGCTAACGATGAAAATCCTAGTATTATTGTAATAGTGATGAAATGCCACGTGGAAGTAATTCAGTGGATGATAGCAGTTTGCTGAGTCAGATCCAGGCCAGTTTTTTGTATTTATTTATTCTTTGTTTCTATTTTGTGGATCACAATATTTTGCAACGAGATCAAAATGTTATGTGATATAATATTTTTATGCTTTAATTCTATATTTTCATCTCTTAATTCTATAATTTTCTAAAATTAAATTCATCAAATTTTAAATTTATTAGTCTATTAATTATAAATTATAAATTAATTCAGTACATGAATTGAAAAATAGGTCAATTAAATATAATTTATTAGATGCTAAGTATTTTATAAATGGAAAATTTATTCCATATATAATTAATTAAAATACGAAATTGCTAAATTAGTCCAAAATTAAATGGAGTTTATTGAACAGGATTAATAATTAAAACAATGGGATCAACATACTTGTGTTAGTAAATATAATTCACTCAATTAGATTTGGAAAATCTTCTCGTTGATTGCTTTTATTCCTTTGTGTTAAATTTTGATTGGCTAAAGATATTATGGTTGATTTAACTAATAATTAGAATAGATATGAATTTTTTTTAATTCAATCTAGATCTCATTTGTATTAATTAATTGGATTTGTTCAGGATAATAGATTTAAGTGCTTGTCAATCAAGATGTTTTGAATGATATTACTTGTTCCGTGTTGCAATATTTTATTATTGCATACACGTAAAGCAATGTTTAATGGATTTTTAAAAGTATGGATAGAGTGACATGAATTTCTTTCAGTATAATTAAATGATTCCAATTCGAGTCTTAATTATACAGCTATGTTAATATTTATGAATGAATATTTGACCACTCTTGAAATCCTATGCGGTATGAATATGATTTTAGTGTACTAAACTGATTGAAAATACCATAATCTAATATAATAAAAAAAAAAAAAAAGAAGCAAGGTTTAGTGGATAAATTTCAATGCAATGTGTCGTGTGGCAAAGGGGATTATCGAGAAGCAGGTCCCGGAGAAGTAGATGGAGGAGGTGAGGCAGGAGGCTCTATTGGTGATGGTGATGGTGGGACACCAGAGGGGCCACCAAAGCAGTGAATGCTATTTGGCCCAATCTTAGGGGAAAAGGTGCTGTTTGGCACTGCACTGGCCGTTAAGTAACCCACCAGGCAATTGCTCAGAAGGTCTCTTTCCTCAGTCTAAACTTATGCAAGCATTCATGTTCTGCCAGCAGAAAAGACCAAGTTAGACAAATGAGTTCCTTGACAGTTGATAGCCAATAAAAAAAGCTGCATAAAACTTTTTTTTTTTTTTTTGTTAGTTTGGGCTTTGGGCCACCCAAAATATTCACTGTCACTTTTTTTTTAATAATAATTGCCCTGCCGACGTAATCAATTTTGTAGGAGGGGTTTTATGTTTGATCCACCGGCATAATCGTTCATGCAGAAGAGGTTTTATGGTTGCTTCCGCGGTCTAGTCGTTACTTCATCTATAGTTTCATTTTTTTTTTTTAAGGTTTTTTCTTACAAAGGTTTAACCTTTCTTACAATATGCAATATGACAACTAAATTATTACAATGCATGTCATGTAACAACAATGCAAGTATATTTTAGTAAGACTACCTTTGTTTTATGCTTTCATGACGGTCTGATATAATACACATTCCTTTTCTTATGCCAAATGTTGTTTTTAAGTTCTTGAGAAACCACTCCCATGAATTGTATTTTCAGAATCCACAATAGCAAATGCTAATGGAAATATGCGTCCATCTCCATCTTGTTTACCGGTTGTAAGCATTGTTCCTCCATATGTCCACATAAGAAAGGCTCCATCAACTACAATTACTGGTCGACAATATTTCCATTCCTTCATTGAACCATGCAAAGCCATAAACATGTACAAAAAATGCTGATCATCTTCTGTTCGTAGCATAACCAATGATCCTGGATTTGTTTGCTGTATCATATACAAATATCTTGGAATTTTTTTATATGACTCATCTGGTTTGCCTCTTACTTGCTCCATTGCAATTTGTTTTGATCTCCAAGCCTTTTTGCATGTAATATTAACTCCAAAATCTTCCCTCATGTCCCTCATAATATCAGTTGGTGTGTAAATTGTCTTCACATTGTTGAACTCCGATTTAATACGTTCACCAATGATTTTAGATGTTGCTTGACGCTGATCATTCACCCTTACATCCAAAAAACATGTGTGTATGTTTTCCAATTTTCTAATTTTGAATTTTCTTGATTGTCTGAGTCTCAATGCTCTAAGATTCCATTTACACTTTTCATCCAAACAGCTTATAAAATATTGTTTGCTGCATGATCTATCCACTTTATCCTGAAAATGATTAGATAGTGCATAAAAATTCAAACACTGCAGTATGCATTTGTCCTTGTATACCTGACCTTCGGGCACTTCTCTCACTTTCTTCGTCTCAATTACATTCATATCATTAATTCCTTGTTGGTCATCATTTACATTGGCATGACATGTTTCGTCTATTATGCATTGGCTAACCTTGTGTGCATAATTTATGAAGGAGTTGGTGCCCTCATTTAGTTCTGTATCGGAATTCCTCAAGAAAGGGTGAAGTTAGTGTTACTGCTATATGAATTGGGTTATCCAAAACTGATGTTGATGTGGCAGCATGCATTGAATCCACGACTGATATGCATAGAGAATACCTTGTACAATCTATTTTACTTTTCTGCAAATCCAAATAGAAATGTAGATCACTATCATTTTCTATTGGAACCGGTGGGATGTTCTCTTTAACTTGGTACCCAATTTCAACAGTAGCTGTAGTACATATAATTTAGGCAGCCTTTCGAACTATGTCCAATAGTTTTGGATATGTGCAATCATGCGGAATTAAGATACCATGGACTTTAAAGTTTATGTATCGGTTATCTTCTTTCCAAAAACCATCATGATATATGGAGGCTTTTATATTGGCCATACCTACAATCATACACTGATGTATCAGTTGTAGTGTTAGAAATTTTGTTTTTTTATCATTTCATTAAGTACATATATTGCAGGATTTCATATCATATAACCTTAATATAACCTACATAAAACGTATATATAACTTTTTGTGCTGTAGTAAGAATTTTTCTGCATTTTGATTTCCAGAAAGTCATATTATATACAACACATATAACCTACATATAACACAATATCCCATTGTCAACCAATTTTCTCATTGAAATATACTCAATGCAATAACAACACAAATCTTATTGATCATACTATATGCAATGATATTTAAATATGTTGTTGATGACACTACCAATTTACAAATTTTTTTACAAATTCAACATCTATAAATCATGTATACTGAAATATGCTTTAATGATGTCAATTGATGAATTTCACTTCGTATTCTAATATTTTTCAGTTATTATAAACCATTTAAATACAAAAAACATTTGTTCTAATGTTATTCATATATATATATATATATATACACAAAAGTTTTAGGATATTATGTTTTCATACCTTTGTGGTGGATTTCTTTTGCTTCTTGCCTCTATTTTTGTATTGCAGAATTGATGTATTTGTTTTGATGTTGAAGGAACAAACCAATTATTTGTTTTATGCAATTTTAACCTTGTCACATAATTATGGTAGTATTATTTGTAAATGATTCTTAATATATTTAGTGATTCCTTAATTTTAGGAAGTTAATCTACAATTAAAATAAGCAACTGCCATAATAGATTTTTAGGACTAAAAGGTATTATGAGAATATGGATATATTTAGTTAGGGATAATGAATTATCTTTTATGTTGAATGTATTTCAATAATTATGTAAACAAATGATGGTATTTGTGTAAAAAACTAAAATATGTATATATGCATGTAGTTCTGGTTCCCCTCAACACATGCCACCTACTTCCCTACCCACTTGATATTAAAGGTTGAAGCAGAACAAATTCTTCCAATTTCCAACAGCCAAATCTATACCTCTCAACACTCCACCTACTAGGTTGTGGCAAAAAGTAATATAGTTCAATATAATATAATATTTAACACAAGTAATGAAAAAAAAAAAACTAGGTTTTTATTGTACTGGTGCTGTTGGATGAAGGTTACATAAAAAAAAACCAACAGAGGTTATACATGCCAAACAAATTTATGCAGCCCAATATGGCATTCAATGCTGCAATACTTCGCTCATTCACAGCTCAACAAACATATATTTTCATTTTCAATCCTGAGTTCAGATCATCCGAGAAACGACTCAACAAACATGCTAAATCTAACAAAAAGCAGAGCCATGATAGATGCTCCTCACTCAGTGCTAAATTTCTGATTTGGAAAGTGTGATACAATAATATATTCCTATCAAGAAGAAGAGTTTCCTCCATTTGGTCATCCATTTTTTATGCCTTAAAAGAAGGGAAAAAAGTACCCAAAAAAAAAAAAGGAAGTTCCGCACACCACTATTTCCAACAATAAATTTATCTGACAGGAAAAAAAAATCCGATGAGCATTGTTCCAATCAAAGCAACATAATGAACTGTTAGGTGATAATTATGACGGAAGTTAGAAGTCAAAATAACCTTTTCTTACCACTAACCAACAAAGCAAAGACTTGTGCTGCATGTTCTACTGTTGAAAGTACTAAGGGCTCATGCAATTATGCTCAATAATGGTTTCCATGTCATTTTGTTCTACAAATAAATAATTATCATTCACATTCTGAAATTAAGTTAGAGCACTTCGAATATTGATGAACTAGAATATGTATTACATGGTAATTGGGTATAAGACTGATTCTGCAAGGAAAATCTCAATCAAGCACTAACTAAACTGGAATACATAAGGTAACCTTCAAAAACTAATAAGATCAGAGAATACCTGAAACACAAAAATCTGAGTTCTTAATATAAATTTATTAAATTTTCCACTAACCTAAGTAGAGTTTTCCAAAGTATAAACAAAAGAACATATACAATACAAGAGAAACTTCTTTCAATATGAAATAATAGAACAAGGGATAAGAAAAATGAATACTTTTACCTCTCCTAGCAATTTAACTGGCTTTTCCCGGAACAGATACATAGTAGGTAGGATTTGCAGCTTTTGCTGCCTCATGAATTGTCCCAACTATAAGCAGAAATTATATTAAAAACCTTCTTTATCTTTCAGCCGAGCAGAATTTTTATCTTTCTGTTTCTTTCTCCTTGAAGCACCAACTGCAGCTGGGTCCACCAATGGACCCGACCAAGTCTGGATATGTCCTTTTGAATATGAGAAATCTGTGGAACTGAATGGGACATCAGGAGGATCAAAAACAGGATCAATGTAATGTGCAGAGCCCAAAGGATAACCAAGTGTCCCATCTTGGTGTGGCGGAGGAAATTTCTCACTCTTGCTCTTAGCATTTGCATGTGTTATCAAACGTCGCCGCTGTTTTAGGAAAGCGAAGAAACAGAACATTAGATATGATAGAGGCAGCACACCAGCCGAAGCAATTGCGCTTTAAATGTCATTGCTGTTAGAAAAAGAACATTAACTAGATGTAAACAACCAGCCTAAGCTACGAAATTGTGCTTTCAAAGATAGAGCAGAGCTAGGAACATCATGAAAGCATTGACACCATCGATTCACTGGGTAAAGTATTCAGTCGAGGCTCTAGTTAAGGTCTCAGGTTCAACTTATCTAGGCTTGAATGATGTCAATACATGCACATTGCAACTCAATCACTCATCTTTGCCACCCTTTTGGAGCAGCTCTTAGAAGGATTTGATGCTAATCCACATTCATCAATGCAATCCAAACAGCTCGACCAGCAAGCTTATATATACATGTACTACATGCAGAGTGGGAATGCAACTCACCCACACATCTTCACCTGCTTTCCTTTCAGAGCATCCCTAAGAATGATTTGATGCTAGTCAACATGCATTAGATTACAATTCAAACAGTTCAAGCAATGTCTTTAAAGACAAAAAGAACAACAATATATGACCTTAGCCCAAATGTCAAGGATATCAGATACCCCATGCTATAAAAAATTAGTCAGTCAAAATGTGAAGAAAAATACTTCTCAACTATTCAGCCACACAAATTTTGTACTTCATTTCCTATGATTCCCTTTTCGGGGTATCACAATGATATTAAAATTTTCTTTCTATTGTTCCGTTATTAATCATCTGCCTATGTTCAACAGCATACATTCTGTGTTTCGAGAGTTCTACAAATCCACACAAACATTTTGCAAGTGCTCATAAAAAAAATAAAAACAAATATAAAGCACCCAGTGATCAATTTTTTTTAAAAGAAGGCATAATCTTACACCTTGAAATTGCATCACGAAGCAGAATATTCTTATACAATAATCAAATGTGGACATCTTGACAAAAAAACACCAACTAAACTGGGGCTGGTGTTTTACTCATGGGAAGATGTGAAATTCCGTGATTCTTCTCATCAGGAATATGTACACAAATCATATTCCCCATGTGATTCTACATATGTTTACCAGCACCAGATTTTTCCAACTAGTGGAAATTATTTTTTGGCACATCCTCTTTTCCTTGAGATTCAACTGATGAAACCAGATTAATTACCTTACATGTATAGAATCTAACATGCGAGTGAAGAAAAACAAAAGAATGAGAAAGGTTTAAAAGCAAGCAGCTAATCTGACATACATCAAGATTGGCTTGTAGCTCTGCATTGGCTTCTGGAGCAGGAACTGCCCTCACAGCTCGATCTCGTGGACGCAACTTCTTCACACCATCAATATTAGCCTTTCCAGCAGCTCTCAATCTGCAGACATGAAGCTTGTTACAGCTAACAATTAGAGCCAACAGAGAGAAGAAATTATATGGGCAAAGATAAGATGAAGTAATATAAGAAAGAAAAGAAGTATAAATTTTGAAAGCTTGTTTGTCAGCAGAGATCATATTTTCCAAAATAGAAGAAAACAAAAACAAAAAAACATGCTCACATCACACATACAAGGAGTCGGTCAAGTAACGAAGGAAAAGGTGAAAATAAATGGTAAAATATCACCAAATTGAACTCCACAAAGGACCAAAAAGAAGATATTTTTTTTAGAGAAGTGTGTTTTGCTCATTTTTTAACCCCAAGTTTATCACATACAAAACTAGGAATATGTAAAATATAAAACATTTGTTTTAGCTGATTGAAAAACAATGAAAACTCAAAGGTACTTAAGCCACCCAACCTTCTAGCTTCTTCATCACGCAGTTTAGCATCCATCTCTTTGCTCGGAGGATATTTTGGAAGACTAGATGGCTCACAAGCATAAGGCTTGGTAGTGAAAAACTGCAAAACAAGAGAAGAATCAGTTGCATTGACCATATCTGTCAAAAAGAGAGGGAAAAAAAATGAAATTTAAGTGTATTCTCATTTGGGTTCCCCAGATAGCCAGAGTTGACCTAGGAGAGGGTGAACCAATTTATGGCTCAAAATCTACTGCAAAAGAACCCACGGATGGTTCATCAATAAAGCCCACCTGACCCTCTTCATGAGCTTACTATGTCATATTTGCACGTGAGATCCATAATCAACTACCAAGCTTGAACACTGCCAACCACTACTCGATAGCATCTAATTTTAATTTTGTTGCAAGTAACTAAAAACCCAACAGAACATAGTAGCATGTAAGTTTGACAAGCAAAGGTTAGGCTTGTGAGGAGGCTTAAGGTCAATCTCATAGAAATAGTAAATTAAGAGAGATGGCTGAGGTAGTACAGTCAAGCTTGGTTCAAGTCAATCATTTAACAATGGTAAAAATGAAAGGCCATATATCTTCTTAATTTGCATATGCCATTGTAAACATCATGTCCTGGAGTAAATTCTTATAATTTGTAAAGAGGCCAAAAATAATATTTAGTAACAGTCAAAATAGATTATTCACAGCCTCAAAGTAACTCAGCATGTCTTAGTGGGAAGTATCAGAAAGAGATGCACACTTTTTTTTGTATGTCTGCATCATTCATTATCCATCAAAATGGAATGCAGTTGAACTGCTAATTGGGCTTGGTTGGTCTCCTCATGCCCTTTAAAAGGTGTGGGGAGTCTTGAGTTTGAGGCTTCTCAGCCATCATGGGTTTGGTCTAGCTATATGGCCTCCTAGTGAGCCAAAAGAGGGAAACAAAAGAAGGAACAGCTTATGAGACAAAAAAAAGTAAAATAGCATATCATAAAAAGATTAAAACTCACTTCACTCTTCAATGCAGCTGTGGCAGTTTGACGTTCAGCTGGGTCAATTGCAAGAAGTGTTTCAATTAGTGGCAATGATGATGGAGGAAAATCTTTAAATGTCTCCGCTATACACCGCTTGTATGATTGTTGGGGCTTAAATATGGTTGCATGAGGCAATTTCGACCTTTTCCAATACTCTTCAGAAGGAGAGCCACATAGTTTAAATATCTTGTGTAGTTGCTCGACCTGTGCAATTATATATGAGCTCCAGCATAAAAAGAAATGTTTGTTACAGCACAAAATTCAATGCTTTTTGCTCCACCAATATTTTACATTTAAATATACTTTCTAATATTGTGATGGGAAAAAATATAGGGATGTCGTACGATATCTACAGTAGCATGAATTGCAATCATTATCAAAGTCCCAGAGTTATCATGCTAAAAAAGAATGAACTATAACATCCATGGTTTGGATGTCAGCTAGGCATGCAAACTAAGGGCTTGACTTGGGAAATTTCAGTTTAACACAAAATGCACCACACGTCATATTCTTGGATACAATTGACGAAAGTTCTCCTAACAGCATTTAAATCTAAGAAACCTATTTGGTGTTAATGTTTTGAAACAGAAAATAAGAACAACAATGCACTCTAAGAAAAGCGGTTCAGTTCTCATGTGAGGACATGAAATTGTAATCCTAGACTTTGCTAGTGCAGTAGAGACTGACAAATCAGACTAAGTATAGTAATAGTGCCAACAAAAATAAATTTGTACACTGAATAAATGCAAATAGATACCACCTCCATATGTGCATCATTCCCCCACAAACAAGAACTCAATTTCAGAGAAGGGATTATCAGGGAATCATTGGGCATGTTTGTTTGCTTTTCAGTCACATAAATCCAAATAAATATTCGGCTATCCAGTAGAGGCATTTACAAATTTGGTGCAACAGTAATACTCTGCAAATTGAACCCAAAGAATCTAACTAAAGTAGTGCTATGCTTTAGGAAAAATGCTGTGGTAGTAGAAACAAAATACATGAAAAATTTAGAAGCTACCTCAGTACGACCAGGCATGATAGGCTTCCCAGCCAGTAGCTCAGCAAGAATGCAACCGGCACTCCACAGGTCCACACCCACACTATAGTCTGTGGCCCCAAGAAGAAGCTCTGGGGGCCTATACCACAATGTAACCACCCTGCTAGTCATAGGCTGTTTGTGATTAGGATCAAAAAAGGAAGCCAACCCAAAATCAGCAATTCGAAGGACTCCATCACTGCCAATAAGAAGATTCGACCCCTTAATATCACGATGTAGCACATAGCAGTTGTGACAGTGTTCGAGGCCAGATAGTAACTGGTGCATATAACATTTAACCTGCCATTTTTTAATATATAAGGTACAAGTTATAAATCGTCCACTCAACAACAATAAAAACAGGCAACAAAACAGTTTTACCACCTGAGGCTCTGTGAACTTGATGTTTGGGCTCGCTGCAAGCCCAGCCAAATCATGCTCCATGTACTCAAAAACAAGGTACAAACTGCAAGACATCCTTGAGGTAACCAAACCTTCCAATTTAACAACATTGGGATGATCCAAGCGGCGCAAAATTAAAATTTCCCTGGCCATGAATTTTACACTCTCGGGTTCTAAATTATCAAACCGAACCTTCTTCAGCGCAACAATTTTCCCGGTCAAAATATCCCTAGCTTTGTATACATTGCTATATGTACCCTGCCCAATCTGATGATTAAAAAAATGAAAGATAATTAGCACTTGAAAATGATTGAAAAATTTCGAAGTTAGGTTGATTTTCAAATTGTCATTTCTAAATCCAGGATGCAAAAGCCTCAAATGAATTGCCCCACTTCCCTCCCTTGAAGACTCAATCCAAGCAAGATCAATATTATTGGAAAATTAGTAAAGTGCCATGTACTCTGATTATAAACACTAAACAGGATAAAAAAACTCGTACACAAAAGTGTTCTTTCTTCCCAAAAGCAAGTCATTTTATTTCTGTTACCTTGTCAAGCTTCTCAAAAGTGTCAGCACAACGCGGGGTCCATCCATTGATAGCTTCACCGGCAACGGCGGAGAGCCAAGAAGGCCACCCAGCAGCCACCAGTTCACCCTGCACGTGCTTAGGAGGATTACTCAGCCTCGGATTCGGCCTAGAAGACCTCCTCCTCTCTCCCTTAGGCCGCACCCTTCCTTCCTCCTCTTCCACCTCCGCCTTTCGATTCTCTCCTCCATTTCTAACCTGATTACTCTCTCTCCTCCTCTCACCGTCCCTTTCCCTTTCCACCGCAGCCGCCTTCCTCGGAGTCACCTCTTTCCCAAACACGCACCCCATTTCTCATTCCTCATCACATTCCCACTCTTCCAATCCAACCCACATTATTTTCACAGTAAGAAAGAAAAACCCGAATGAGAAAAAGAAGAATGGATTAATTAGAGGAAGGAGACGTGCATATTCTAATCAAAGGAGAAAGCTTTTTGAACACAAAAGGGAAGCATGTAATGATTTTGAAGTTCAGAACACAAAAAAAAAAAATCCCAAAAGAAATTTATCAAAAGAAAGAAGAAAAAGCAAACCCACAAACACACAGTGAAGATTGAAACTTAGCCTTTCTTTTTTCTTTCTTTTCTATATGCACTTCTTCTACTGTAGTTTTGGACTTCAAATTCAGAAGGTAAGAAGTTTTTTTTTTTTTTTTTCAAAAATTGAAAATAAAAAAGTTCAAAAAGGGAAAAGAACAGAATGTATAGAGAGAGAGAGTGTGTGGATCTGTATTCTACTTTCTGGTGGGTTTCTATCTATCTCTCTGGTCTCTGTTTTTTTGACTCTCTGAGCATAGAGAAAGGGAGCACACACGGTGGCAAGTATAATTATCTTGGGAGTATTTATATGATGTGAAGCCTTCTATGTTCAACTAATAAAACCAATTAAACAGCTCCACGTTTAAACATCACTTGTCTCTTGTGTTGACGTGTCATCTATTTATTGGATCGTATGTGTGAGCCGGTTGTGATAGTCTCTACCTACACACCCTTTTTTCCTACGTTTAGATCATTTTTGAGATTCTATATTTGGGTAAGTTTTTAATATGTTGTTAAATTAATTAAATTGTATATATTTTTCGAAAACTAGAATTAAATATTTAATTAATTAATTATTAGGCCCATTGTATGATATAATAGGTGTATTAATACATCACGTAAATCAACGGCTTAAATTGTATAATGAGCATTAAACGAATATAAACGATTCAGATTATATAACATTGAATTTAACATTTTATAAGGTAATATATCGAAGAATCCTAATATTAATAATAAAAGTTAATATATTTTGGAATTAAATATTTGATAAAAATATAAATTTTTATCAAATTTTTTAGACAGATTCAAATTCAAATTAAAATATTTGATATAGTTGGATGTCATATGAAGTTGGAGCTATTAACTGAATGAGTTAAAATTAGTAATTTTTATAGAAATATCATATTTATTGCTACAAAATAAGGAGGTGAATTTTAAAATTTTCATTTTTATCTTAAATTACATTTTAATGTTTGAATTATTAATAAATATAAATTATATACTTTTTAATTTTGCAATATATTTAGGAGTATTATACATAACTTGATATTGAAAAAGATCATTGAATTTTGGGCTAAATAGGGATTGTGAAATATTTTTGAGAAAATGACTAACGTATCTGTAATGCAAAATATATATATATATATATATATTTTTTTTTTTACAAGAAAAATAATTTTATTGATTTAAACTGTTACAATACATTGATAGAAATAAATACAAATCCGTAAAAACTATAAATGATGAAATAGTGAAAAAATTCACAGTATACAGGTTAATAGAATAATAAATTGACTCAAAACCTATAAATTTAATAATATTAAAATAATTAGAATACATATAATTCTAGTTTTATAATATAATGACGATCATAATCTAATTTATCAAAATATACTTATTAAGCAATAGAAATGTTATCAAATTATTATTATTGGAATTTCATAAATATTTCTCTTATTTAGTATAAATGGTAGATTGAAGATTCGAACTCAATATCTTAATATAATTAATATCACTGAGCCGTAACGATGCGAGGAAAAAAACTGAAAAAAATAAAGAAATAGTACAATTTCACATATTTTTAAATAAATATATAGAAAGTAATAATTTAAAAATACATTTTAATGTAAAAAATAATAATAATAATATAGCCATGTAAGCATGGTGGTGGACCCCAATGTAATTGTATTTTCATTTTCCGTGAAAGGGATGAAACGTAGTTGCATCAAACATTGGATTACAGACAAAACCACTTGAGTAGTTGCAAGCCTAAAGGGACAGCATGAGTCGGATATCTTAAGCATCCAAAATCAATTGTTGGCACAAATAATTGCACTAATTATTTTAAATAGTGGCAATATATATATATATATATATATATTAAATACTTATAAAATAAAATTAGATCATCTAAATTCAAATAAAGTTAGCCAAAAAAAAAACCTATAACTTTTTTTCTTCTCAACTTTTATCTTGTTTCTTTTTCTTAGTCATCTATCTTTATTAAATAACAAGGAGTCATTTTTTGTTATTAATAGCCTAAAATTACTACTTTACATATTTTTTATCAATTTATTTATAAAATAAATGGTTATTCCATATACATATTAGATTTTTTAATTTATTTTATTTTTTTATGATTTCATCGTCTTGTTGTAGTATTTAGATTTTTTTTATTTTTTTTACAACGTTTTGTTTTCTATCATGTTATTGCGATATTTTATTTTTTTTATAAATGATTCAGACATGCAAAATATATTTGATCGTACAGAGATAACAAATCATATTATGGTATTCGGTATGTTGCAGAATTAGAGTCATATTTATTCTAGTCAATATATCAAATTTATAAACATTAAGCCGAATTATTATGCTATTAACCATGATGTTATGAAATATTCATTGTTTCATCCGTTATAGTTTTTAGCAGATTTATATCGATATATTACTAGTTTGAATTAATAAAATTATTATTTTTTAAATTCAAATAAAGTTATTATTATAATCAAATTGAAATAGACAATTATTGATAAAAAAATATATAGAAAAAAGAAAGAAAAAAATATAAAAAATGGCATATAATTTGAGAAATAAAGATAATGATAAAGAAACAAAGGTTGTTAAGGTAGGTAAACATTTGTTAAACTAAAGATTAAATAAGGCATCTCTACGATTCTACCCTTGCTTTCAATAAATTATGTACATATATAATTTTTTGGATCACAATATTAAACAGGATGAATTATACTGATATTATTCCAATTATATAAATTGTTATAATTCAATACTTTAAAAATTATTTGTAACATAAAAATATTTTAATTTTTATTTTGTAACTAAATAATATTTACGTTTTCAACTATTATAACTCGTTTGACATTACATTTGAAAAAGAACTTTTTGAAAAAAATTTGTATTTTTAACTTTTTTAAGTTTTAAAAACTGTTGTTTGATGAAAGCAGATAAATATATATTTTTTCTATAAGCATATTTAAAAAAATAATTTAAAAAAATTAAAAAAATCAGTTAATTAAATTAAAAAATTCAAAATATTTTTTTAGGACACTCAATAATAATCTCAAACATTCATTTATGTGATATGAAATATCCACACTAAATAAATTTTAATAAAAATAAAATTAACTATAATATACAGTTAGTAAAGTTAAAATTTATCTGGTGTGGATATTACAATAAATTTTGTTGTTATTAAAATTTATTTAATGTAAATATTTTATATCACACTTCTGTTAGAGAGACTAACAGTTAAAAATAAAAATACTATTTAGTTATAAAATAAAAATTGAATTACTTTGAAATTACAAATAATTTTTAAAATAATAAATTATTACAATTTAAATAATTGAAATATATGTAATTCACCCTGACGGCTATAAGCTTTAAGGAGACTAATGGTTTATTATTTTTTTCAGGGCAATTTGTATAAAAAATTCTAAATTTTCACTTTTATGCCAAAATAATTTTATTCTTTATTTTTTAACTATTAAATATGTAAATTTTTAATTTCATATCAAATATAGTATTGGAAGAAATTTAGTTTGGTTTAACAGTGACATGACATTCAAAATCTATTCTTTTATCTAGTTATATAGATAACTTCCATACTGGTAGTATGTCTGTATTAATCCAGTTATATTTGTGTGTATTTAGCCTATATATGATTAGTTTTAAACAAATATATTTATATCTATGTAAATTTAAAGTCATTTGATATTTAGTTCTGTACAGATCTATATAATTTTTTCAACTACTGTCACACTATTTCAAAAAAATTGTCATATTAATTTTAAAAAATAAATAATACATATACATATTAATACATGTCAGCAGTACTAAATTAAAAAAAAAATATGTTTGGAGTGTTATATTGCTATCAAACCAATCATTTCTCTTTATATTATATTTGATATAAAATTGAAAGTATGTATATTTAAAGTTAAAAAATAAAAAATATAATTATTTTGATAAAAAAGTAAAAAAGGTTTTTTTTTATATAAAATTTGCCTTTTTTTTTTATTTTGGTGGATGGCTAGTGGTTTAATTTTTTTTGAAAAAAATTATTATTTATCCTATGTGATTTGATATAATAAATTAATATTTTTCACATGTTTGAAAAATATATGATTTGTTTCCTGTAATGTGACATAATACAGTAGTAAAAGTTTGAAAATATACTATTTATTCCTGAAAGTTTGATATATTGTATTAATACCCTTTACAAGTTTGATTTATTATATTAGTATCCAATTGAAATTTAACATATTGTATTAGTATTTATGTGAATAAAATAAATTATTTTTTCTTAATAACAATAAATGACTTAAAATTTAACAGAAAAATTATATCGTGTAATAGACATAAAATAAAAAAATATTGTATAGTTTTTTAAATATCAAAAAATACTAGTACATTATATCAAATTATATGAGTCATTTCTTATGGAGAATGCATCATCCATAAATTAAAATAGTTATACATATCTATAATATAAAATAAAATTAATAATATGATATTGATATATAATAATAAATAAATATAATATTTTCCACACGGCTATAAAAAATGTAATTAGATTAGGAAGGAAATTGGTAAGTGGATGAATTTTAAATAGATGGAAACTAATTAATTTAATTATCTAATAATGAATAAAATAATTAAATTTATGATATTATATAATTGGATTTATAGAGTATATCCTATATACCTAAAATTTGTCTCGGTAAGTGGTGAATTTCCAAATAAGCGGTCCAATTCCAATCATTTTGGAAGCACAGGCCAAAACTCAACTTGTATCAAAATGATTTATACTGTTCAAGAAAAAAAAAAATGACTGGAAGATAGAAAATCCTCCATAGCCAACCCCACAAATGCTCTGCAAACGAGAATCAATGAACATAAACAAAAATAAATAAATCTACCGGTTCAAGAAAACCCATTAATACCATCTCCATTTCTTTATGTCACACCATATGGGAACCATTTCTTGGTTCTGCTTCTGCCCATCTCTCAAACCTCACAATCTAGAGGCTTTTTACCATTTTTCGAAGCTCCCCAACACAACTCGTCCCATCCCATAGCTCTCCTTGTCCAAGAATCCACTCTTCAAGCTCAAACTATCTTTATTGCCATCATCATCTTTATCTTCATTCACGGCTTCTTCTGCGATTGGTATGATTCAATTTTGCACTGTAGTGCAATTCTTGCTTGGTTTAGGAAATTTATAGTTTATGCAATTCTTTAGTTTGATGATAAGAATTCTGATTTTTGCGGCATTGGCTCTAAATTTGTGAGAAATGATTTTGGCCTTTGAAGGGAAATTTAGGATTGAGATTTTCCTGCCCCATTTAGTAACCAAGACAAAAGAAAAGATCTTTTCTACCCAATTTCCTCAAGACAAACTAACTGTTACTGGTTCTTTATTAATTTGGCTGTTGAAGGTGCACCTAATGAGGGATTGAAGGCTGAGTCTTCTGGTTTTATTGGAGAGAATGATATTCTGATTGTTTTGGCCCTGGTGTTCTTGGTCACTCAGAAATGGCGTGAGGTACTGTTTGATTGAAGCAATCATTTTAGTTCTAGTTGGGTGCTTATATGTAATTATGGTTTATTTTAACTCTTTTTATGGATTAAAATTGATTGTTTTTGATAAATATGAGGTTTAAATTGCTTGATTAGTGATTTTTTGGGTTTAATGAGATTGAGAGATTGGTGGTACTGGTTTTAGAGTCTTCATCTTTATATTGTTGAGCAGGAAAATCCGGGCTGTCAAGTTTATGGGCAGACAATTACAGACCACCATGATGAGTTGATAAAAATGGGGATCAATCAATCTTTGAAGGAAACTAAACCAACTCATCAGTTCCCTTATGTCATTTTCTGTGATCCTCCCTCGAAATCTTCTTACTACCCCGGTGATGTCAGGTGATAAACATGAATATCATTGTTGTTAAACTACAATTTGATGCTTATAAGTGTCTATAAGACAATGTGATTTCAAAATGCCATGTTTCCTTTCTAAAAGACTTATGCCCCTGCTTTGTGTAAGGGGGGCAATCTTGTAGGCCATCTTGTAATCCGGGGGGGAGAACATTGTAATGAAAGGGCGAAACAGTCTTTTCAAATTTAATTTTATTTTTGTAATTTCAAGGGGAGTGATGGGTGGAACATATTGATGTTTCCTCCTGCCAAGTCCTAACATGCCCCTAATGCTCTTTAGGGGGGAGTGACTAGTCACCAATTGGACTAATTGCTTGGATCAGAAGCTTGACGGGCCCGTTCGCCTTGTGGGTGCCCCCCTACCCACACGAACATGCTAGAATGGCTTGGCCATCTTTGTAATACTCAATCGAATATTAATGAAATGCTTGCTCGGTTTCTACTCATTCTGTGCCTTTCTTTATATGGTTGTGCCTATTCGATGTGATGCCATGGTTATGCGATTGCTTGTTGTATTTATGTGCTATTTTGGTTATGCTATCGTACCATGTTTGCAAATGCTATTGGTTATTCGGTTGTTGGCCTGAATCTAACCCATATCCCTTATATGCAGAATTAGCGGAATAACTCTTGGCTGACTTGCTTGAACGCGACTCAAGTGAGTGCCACACGGTCCCAAGTGTGGGCCCGTGACACTTTGGACTGTGCATTCACCAGGGCAGCTGCTTCAAGCTGGAATGGAGAAGGTTTTTTCTTATTTACATCGAGCTCCGCACCATATGATTGCTTCGAACAATGGACAATGTGGTGAGGTGCTACATTTAATATGGATAATTACTTAATGGTTAAATCAGTTCTCTCTTCCTGGCCTGTATTTATTGATGGGTTTATCTAGTGGATATATAATTCAGCTTGTATTCTGTCTTCAAATTAGTTGTTGCCTTACCTTGCCAAGATTTTTGGAGATTATCAAACTCAAAATGGTATTATGTAAGCCATAAAAATCTATGCTTCTTTTACAGGACTCTCCAATAGTTCCAATTAGGAGAAGCCGAAGGACAGATGTTCTTCTAAAAGCAGAAAAAAGTAGTTCTAGAGAGTGATGGTTCTGTACTTAGATTAGCAGGACTCTACATATCCTTTCTCAGACTTTAAGTTATGATGGTTTCACTTAAATTTGAGATGCAATTTATTCATTTAACCTTAACTGGCCACACAAAGCAGATAGAGGTGCACATATTTACTGGTTGGAGAAGGGGACTTGTGAAGTTCGTCCAGATCACATCCTGAATCTTATACACTATGAGGTGACAACTGAATTATGATCGATTCATAATTTCTGCCATTATATTTTGGTCAATATACTTACCTCACCTACCTTTTGTTATTTTTCATTCTTTATATGATAATTTTGCATTATTTTATATTAGCAGCATCATCACATTCTTGATTATTGTATTTATGATCATTGACAGTTTTCTAAAATAATAAAATCAGTGCTTGGTTTGGCTTGCATGCTCTTGTAATAGGATGCAGCTTCTCTTTCTGTTGCAATCTTAAAGAAGAAACTCAGTGACCGTATTTTCTTAGGTTGTGACAATCATCCATTATCCAAGTACTTTGTCGACATTGATGATGATTTTTCTCAAGTTTCAAGGAGTTGATTGGATAATATCCCATGATAAAATATACCCATATTGTCTCTGTGGATCTTTTTTCAGGCAAGAAGTTAAGGACTTGGTTGCTGAAAATTCAGTAAAAAATTTCATGGCTTTACTGGTAATCTAATTTCTATTATGTGATAAATGTATATTTCCTTAAGGTTCAAGTATGTTGCTCTGTATTTCTCAGTTTGAGATCTGTCTTTTATATAATTTCTGCCATTCCCCTACTTTGAATAAGGGATCTTCTCCTAGATTTCTGATTATCAGAAATTCATACATTGGCTTAATGCAAGAGCCACTGATCCTTTGGGCAAGAGATTAAACAATTTGAAAACTCGAAAGGAAGTGGGAGAGCCAAAATATCCCAGCTTTGCTCATTTTCTTGGAGTATCTGAGTAACTTTTCTGTCTCTATTTCTCTACTGATATGACTTCTTCTGTATTTGTTCATCATTTTTCTGCTAAACTTCACGTATTTAGAGTCTCCAAACAGAATGATCAAGGGTTTACATCAGCTTGGTGTATAGTTAGGCCTTTTAAGCCATTTTCAGATGTGTTTTCTCGACAGTACTGCAAGTGGGTATACAACATAGAATGTGGCTTGCAAATTTACAGGTTGCTTATCGTTGCTAACTTGCTCTTTCTCTGTTGATAGTTTTCAGGAAAGTAGGTAGGTTGATTGGTTGCAAGAATTGAATTGTGCTTGAACAGAATAACAAGGAATTTGTGTTCTTACAACCTTTGACAGGGATTTTGCTTATGTTTTTTGAAACTTATGATCTATAACCTCTTTTTTTTATCATATTCTGCCCAATTTGCATAGAGTATTTGTACTGTACCATTCCATCTATTTGTGTTGCTCAACATGTATTAAATACTAATATTTTAATACAGATGGAATAAATTGGTACAAAATAAGTTGGACTATATATATAGATTAATTGATATATAAAAAATCTGATTTAAATAAGAAAAAGGCTTAAGTCATGCTTAGTCCTCTGAAGCTGTTCGTTTTCGCCATTTAGCCGTTTAGCCTCCTGGATTTATTTTTTGATCTATCTTATCCCTATTTAATTCGTAAAACGTGAATGTAGTCTCCTAATACTAACATGACAAGGAAAAATGTTTGACTTGATCAATAGTGCCATGTCTAACGTCATGTTAGCAATAAAGGGCCTTATGCTCGGTTTTATAAATTGAATAGGTGGCAAAGTGAACTAAAAATAGAATTCAGGTGATTGAATTATCAAAAATCACTGCAATGAATTAAATGGTGAAAACGAATATTTTCGAGAGATGGAGTATGACTTAAGCCTAAGAAAAATCTAGTTGACGAAATGTCTCTTGAAGAGTTTGATAGAAATAAGATATCATTACATCGGAAGTTCATAATCAATCAATTGATTGAAAATAGACATCATCTGCAAGAGATTACTTGAAGCTTCAGCACTGAAGTAACATGGAAGATGAGTCTTGATATTAGTTCTTTGATACATCTGACATCTCCAATATAGGGTAGCAATGCCCCCAGCAAAATTTGGATTGCGGGTTCCAATATTCCAAGAAGAGGGGGGAGTTGATCTCTTCAAAGTTCTGATTTATGTGTTTGTTTTGCATAATTTTGTACCGCTTTTTGCTAGCTTGAAGTTAAGTACTAGTACTTTTCCGTTGATAAATTAAAATTGCTTAGCCTACGGTAAATACTTTCCAAGCAACAATATGAAGTGAGAAATAACATTACTGAACATTTAATATTTGCTGCTCACCTTTCTTTGAATTCTGGCCACTCGTCATCAATGGCTGAACCATTCTTTTAATTATCTATCGTCAGCATAATACATCATTACTAATTTTATTTGAAAAATATTGTACATTTCCGCTATTAGATTATACTTATTATTTATCGATTTCTTCAATTTTTGTTTTATTAAAATTAGGCTTTGTAATTTTGTCTAGATATTAAACCCTTCAATTTTGATTTAAATATGTAATTTTTAATTTAATTTAGTATGATAAAAGATATTAATTTATCTTTTTTGTTTCTCATTAAAATAAAATAAAAAATTAAAAGGCTTTATATTTTCTGATTTTAATGTGTTTTATGCCATGTTTGGATTGAAGGATTTCAAACGATCGATTTTAAACAATTCATGGATTTCTGTTAAATCTGTCGTTTGGTTACTTAAAAAAATATCAAAATTCATAAATTTTAAAAAATCTCTCATCCACCAAAATATTTCATTATTGAAAAATTTGATTTTCCAACTCTTAATTGGAAAAAATTAAAATCCATGAATTTTGATCAATGAGGGATTGTTGACAATTTTTTTTATTTCAAAATTGTCCATAATAAATTAATAATATTCTTAATCCTAAAAAAGTAAAAATTATTTTTCTTTTAATTTCAACTAATTGCTTTATTATTATTATTATTATTATTATTATGCATGAAATTATTAATAAAAAATATTTTTAACAATGTAATTAAACATAATAACATATGATAATTTTATTTTTTATTTTTCAACTCTTAAAATAACCAATTTTATTTTTTAAAATTTTAAATATATAGTGAAATTGATTATATATGTTTAATTAATAATAAATTATCAATATTTAATAAAGCATAAAATTGAAAATTAATCATTAAATTCATGGCTTGTGGTCATTGAATTAAATATAAATATAAAGGTAATTATAAAAATCAAACGATAAAATTATTAAAATTCATGAATTTTACAGTTTATAAATTTAAATTTTATAGATTTTATGAAATTAATAAATTTTAAAATCTTTCAATTCTAGCAATGCCTAATTAGTAAATTTAGGTCAAAGTGGCATGTGATTTAAGCCAGCTAATAAAGAATCCACTGGTCAACTGTACAGTGGAGCCAGATTAATTTTCTAACCTTCTACTTAATTAGCTGTTAGCCATTTTTCTTTTTCTTGCTTTGTTTTACAAGTGAGTGCAGAGAGATCAAGAAAACTAACGTAGGAGAGAATGGAACACTATAAAAAATAGTGTAAACACTTTCTCGTAAACCTTTCATCATACACTTTTAATATAAAAAATTATATATATCTCTTTACTCATAAAATATTATAAACTTTTATAATAAAAATTAATACTTAATAAAAAAAAAAAAGAGACATGCCTTTTTAAGTTTTTTTATTGGAAGTGTGGTGGAAAATGTATGAAAAAGTGTTGCTAACACTTATAAAACTTTTGGCAAAAGACATGTCTAACCACATGTAATTATCCATTTTTGCCACTTTACACTCTTGATCGGTTTTTTATCCAAGTTGTCAATTATATTTTGTTTTTCTTCCACTTTGCCCCTTTAAAATTCAAATTTCATCGTAATTTATCTTTTGATCAGCACATATATTTCATGCGTCAATGTGTTTTTCTAATATGTCATGTCATTACATGGTGATTGGATGTGTCATATCTTTAAATTTTTAAGAGGTCAAGTGGACCACAAACAAAATATAAGAGCAACTTGCACCAAAAAACAATCAAACGGGTAAAATGACAAAAATTGACAATTACAAGGGGATGAGTATATCTTATGCCAAAATGTTTCTATAGATACATGAGAGACATGTTGCTAATTTTCCACAAGTGGCATAAATATGTCCATTTAAATAATTATTATCAACTATACAGACACAAGACATTATGGACACATGCACACATCACTGCCTAATACTGCACAAGATCATGAGAAATTGGCAATATAAATTCCTTACTGCTTGATGGCTAAGCAATGACACCTTCGAGAAGCACCTCTTCTTCTTAGGCTATTGTGAGATAACAGATGAGAGAATAAACATTTACATACACGCCAATCCTTTTTTTGCAATCCTAATCTTGTCTTTGTGAGCTCTGAGAAGGCCATGGAGCAGATGCAGCTTTTGAAATGGCAATCTCAATGCGTAAAACCTCGTGAATGGCACCTCGGCAAAGAACCCTGAGAACTTCCTCCCCTTTGTCTGTTAGAAGATCTGCTAAAGATATTGTGCGGGAATTAGACTCATCCCTCATGCGGAAGCCATAAAACCATCTGCCAAGCTTCCACCATTTTACACACAGTTGCCTTTCTGAAATTTCGCAACTCAGAAGTACAACCATGACCTGCTCAGCCTGTTCATTAATTATATCCAAATGTAGATGAGGACCATACACAAAGGCAGATAATTATTGGAAAGATTTAAGAGACAAACAATGAAATACATGCAAAAGAATACCAATTCTTAAAGGTTGATGCACATGGAATCTACATATGTAGATTATTATTCTATCAATAAGCTGCTACTGTCATAGATTCTGATTTGTAGCTAATTAAAGGTTGTACTTCTTTTGAGCATTTTTGGACAAATTTCTAAAATAGCACAGTGCTCACTGCTCTCATTGATCATATACAACAGCATTCTTAATATGAAGCTTATGACCTAGATATTGAGAATAATTAGTTTAGCAGGTGAACCAACTTGATCAAACTTATGTTCATGCAACGTTGGAGCTACGAAAGAATTCAAAGTCAAGGATTAATCCTCTACTACTTGTTGGTTCTGATAAATGAAGAAGGTTACTAGCTTGTTTATGAACTCAAATACAAATAATTGACATTTTAGTCTAAGTCAATTTCCTCTCAAATTTTTACTGAGCTTAAAAAAATTTGAGGATTATAGCCAGGAATTCGATATTTTTAACTCTTTTAAGAGTGTCACAAAAAGGGATTTTGAGGCTAAATCCAATAAATCCTTCATTGGCGTTTTGCAATGCATGGACTACAGAGACCAAAAGGGATGTTGAACATTGAGCAAAACCAAGAGTTACACAAACTCAAGCAATAAAAAATGCCATCAGTCATTTCTAAAATCCATCTGAATGGAAGGAAGAACCAATTCCAAGAAACACACAACATAAAGTACACTAGGTGTTTACCGGCACTTTAAGATGGAAAATGCAGTAGTGCAAGCCAACCAAGTTAATCAGCACATTAAGCTTTGGTTTGAAAAGAAACATTTGGATATCTCTGAATGCAAGATGCATTGAACATAAATCTTCAATTGCTTTAGAATAGTCCCCAAACTCAAGCGATTCAGATGGAGAACAATTCTCCACAAACTCGACCAGACAAGTAGCTTTCTCAGCCATCATTCTGTGACTCCTTATGTAAATCCCCCTCCATCCCTACATCACAAAATTAAAAATAAGTACCTTACATTCTACACACAAATAACCAGCTTTAAGCAGGAAAATAAAATTCTTGTTCAGAAATCCATGGTAAGATTCAATAAAAAGGTAGTTAATTAAGACAAAAAGTGGGTTAATTTCATTTTCTCACAGTTTGTAAGCTACAGCTACTAAGAGAACACTCCAGTAACATTACCAGAAAGAAACTGATTCCAAGATAAAAACAAAGAGAGAGAACCTTGATGATAGTAACCGAAGAAGGAGAAGAATCATTCATAAAAGGAAGTGAAGGCCACCTCTCTCTGGTAAGAGACTCCCATGTGCAATCTGACTCGCATAGCTCCCTCCAAAACCGAGAGCAACTACCCAATGAGCAGATATCCGGAACCTTCAAGAAACAAACATGGGATCATCATAAAGCCACAAACTTTATATATATGTACATATAATTGCAAGGGGAAATTGATGAATTGAACCTCGAGAAATGAGACGATTTTGAGGGCAATATCGAAGGGGAGGGAATTCTGTAAATCAACATTACTCTCCGTTGGTTTCATTTCTAAATATTTGAGATAAAATTGTTTGGCCGAGAATAATATCGAAGAGCTTATATGATTAATTGATTATAACCATGGCAGGAAGAAAGGAAATTGGAGGAAGGGGATGGAGTTGTTCTGCTAATCTCTCTGCACATGAATTGGGGGTCGATTTCACAGAAGTCAAACAGCCAAAAACGCATTCTTGCTAAAACGTACAAAATAGGTGATAGTGATGGTTGTTCCGAGTATAAAAAGATTATTTGAATTTTTTTTTATTTAATTCACTTATTTTTCTAAATTATTTTTTATAAATCTGTTTTTAAAATAAATAAATTTTATAAAAATAATTTTTAAAACTCTAAAAGAATTATAAATATAAATTTTTTTTTAAAAAAAAAGCGTTTTTTTGCAATCAAGAATGTCGTTTTGGTAGCTGACTTGGCAATAAAAATTCCGTACAAACTACGTGTCGTTTATTCTACCTCTGGAATGGAATAATGGAAGTGGATGCTCAGTGTTTGTATCAAGCTATTTCTGCTTCATGTACTATATTTATCGGAGTTGGGATTCGTTATTCTGGATTGTAAAATAATTCTTAGGCAATTTCCACTGCACGCCAAAATGACGTAAAAATGGTACATAAAAACAAAAATAGTATTATTACTTTGCTTCTAATTCACGCTATTTTTTATACTAAAAAATGATGTTAACTATAGTAAAATACAAAAAAAAATTGGTATTGCATTGATCAAGCACCATTTTACTGTCAATCATTTTTTTTATTGTTTTTTTCTTCTTTTGTATCATGGAATATTAAAAAATATTTTTTTATATAAAAAAATAGAGTTATGAATTGAAGAAAAATTTACTATAATTATACTATTTTAGTGTAAAAGTAAAATCAAAATTACATGTTGGGTTGGAAATAGTGTTAGGCAACATGATTATTGAATTGGCAATTGGGTTCAGGAGGAATGTGAACAATATGGCTCATGTTTTATCAAGAGCTTCAAAATTGTTCATTAGTTCTGGTTTATTAGGATTAAATTCATCTATGTTAATTGAAACTTTATTTTTACTGTAATAAAATTATAAATTTTTTATTATTTTAAAAAATTTACAAAATTATATTTTTGTTTCACTAAAGTCACTCCAAACTAATTTTTAGTGACACATTAGCTGTCACGTCATATTTCCGTGAAATGTCAGCTTCCGCATCAGATTTCAAGTGACATATCAGTTGTTTTGTCAGCTTTTCAATTATCTAAAATGGAAAATTGATTGGAAATTATTTTAAATGACATATTAGCTGTTATGTCAGTTTTTCAATTATCTAAATCGAAAAATTAATAGAAAATTATTTTAGTAAAATAAAAATATAGTTGAGTGATTTTCTTAGAACGAAATTTTTATTTTATAATTTTACTGCAATAAAAATAAAATTCAGTAATTTTAAATGAAATTAATCCTAATTTATTGGGTCTCTTTAGTACCATATAGATGAATTAACACATAATTTTTCTAGCTTAACTAGAGGTGCTAGAGTTGAATTATCTTAAAATTGTTACCTTGAAGATCCTACACCATATTAAAAACTAAAAATAACAACTTCCAATACAAAGCCATATATAAGAATATCCTAAACTGCCTAAACTATCAAATATTGAACAGGAAGCAAGGAAAGAAATTAAAAAAAAGCAATTGCCTATTTAGAATCATTATTCTTTCCATTAATTGTTCTGCAATTAATTATGATCATAAAGATTCTCCATGCTGTGTTGCAAGTTACGAACATAAAGTTCTATAAATACATATAAATCAGACTCTGCCTTTCTCTTCTTCCACCATTGATATAATTCTTCTGCAGGGACAGCTACCTGTGAGAGAAAAGAGAAAACTTTAGAGGAAAGTCGACAGTATGACGGCAGAGTGGAGTTGGGAAGAAAACAAAATATTTGAAAGGAAATATGAACATCTGATAAAACAAGAATGGGACAAGGTTGCTTTCTTCCTTCCTAACAAAACTTTGGATGATATTAAGTTGCATTACAAGCATCTACTTGAGGATATTTATCTGATTGAGTCTGGCAAAGTTCCTCTTCCAAAGTATAATGATGATGATGATGATGATGAGAAGGAGAAAAGAAAGAAAATGGAAGATGAAGATAGTGAACATGTTGGAGGAGGCGGCAGAAATCCTCCTTGCGAAGAAGAAACATCAAGCATTAAAACTGAGTGAGCTTAATATATATGTATATTTTGAGTGTGCTTTTTAGAATAATATTTAGGTCTTTTTTACCCCCTACTTCTCTAGTTTTATTTTTTTTAAGTAGGTGAAAGGTTAAGTGAATGATGAATTTTATTTTATTTTTTAAATCAAGATGATGGTAATTTTTAACCATTTCTAGTGGGTGAGGTCTTGAATCCGAGATCATGCACCTATCAGGAGTAAAAGTTCTTTTGCCACCAGGACATATATTAAATTATATTTTTTTTAATTAAGAGAATAGTAATTAATCGAGACATAGCTGCAATCAAATTCGTTGGTTGAGTTGTGAATGTGAAGAAAATTGATAAATATTAAAGTGTTGTGTGAAGTTTGAAAAATTAATAGAGACATAGTTAAAACTAATTTTCAAGGTAAAAATACACATTTAAAAAATTAGTGGAGACGTAGCTACGACTAATCTTATAAAAGAATCGGTAATCATGAAAGTATTACCAAAACATAATTTAAAAGAAATTATTGAAGATGTAACTGCCAGTAATTTCTAAAAGAATTGGTAATCGTGAAAATTTTGCTGAGCGGAATTTGGAAGAAATTACTGAAGTAATAACTGCTAATAATTTATAAGAGAATTGACAATCATGACAGTGTTGCCATAATTTGAAATAAATTATCGGAGATGTAATGACCTTCTCCTTTTTCTTTAGGGCTGTACATAGGTAAAAATTCGTGAATTGAACAAATCGAAAAGAAATGTCACTTTCTTTTACATATCATTGCCATTCTTTCTTTATTTTTTCTTAATCAGTAAATTGGTTCGATCATTTGCATATGCCAGCAATTTCTTCTAATGTTATCTTTATCATTCAAAATATATATAATTTCATGGTGTCGTCTTTTCATAATTTCACAATTTTAGTATTTAACAAATGCATATCCTTTTTGTTTGGTTTTTTAATAGATGAATAATTGTGTTTCGATGAATGCGAGAAATATGAATTTAGGTAAAGAGAATGAAAATCACTTAGAATTTGAAAGTAAAACACATATTTTATTTAATCTTAACAAACTAGTACATTATTTCAAGCATAATATTTTTTGACAATATCTGAGTTTATCAGATTTAAAAGCTCTTTTCTATTCATATTTGTCAAAATTAGAGTTCATCCTAAAAATATTTTTTTCACCACGTATGGTCCTTAATATTTCAGAATCCATTTTCCCCTAGGGTTAACTTGCTTAGAGGACAACCTCTTAATAACAATATCTACCTCTTGGAATTGATGCGGTCTCGTTTTCTTTGTATTTGCTTTAATTAACCTCATTTGGTATAATTGTCTATGGCATAATGTTGTTAGTCGTTTTTCATTTATAAGATTCAATTTGTCATATCTTGCTTGTAACCATTCATTTTCATCTAACTTAGCTTCCATGATGATTCTATAAGATGATATTTCCACTTCAATGGGTAAAATTGCCATCATTCTATATGCCAAAGAGAAAGGTGTTGCTCCTGTAGATGTCTTGACCGAAGTTCTATATCCATGTAATGCATACGGAAGCATTTCATGCCAATTTTATAAGTTACCACCATTTTTTGAACAATCTTTTTGATATTTTTGTTTGCAGCTTCAACTGCTCCATTCATTTTTGAGCGATACAGAATTGAATTATGATGCTTAATTTTGAATTGCCCGTATATATCTTCCATCGACTTGTTATTAAAGTTATTGGCATTAGGAATGTCATATCTAGAAATGATATTATATTTAATAAACTTAATTACTATTCCTTTAGTCACATGAGCATAAGAAACAGTTTCTATTCATTTTGTAAAGTAGTCTATTGCTACCAAAATGAATAGATGTCCATTTGACGCTTAGGCTCAATCGGTCCTATCACATCCAAGCCCCATATGGAAAACGGTCATGGTGCTACCATTACATGAAGTGAGGTATCCAATCAGCATATATTTGGCATTTGTGACATTTTCTCACATACCTTCTTAGATTTGTCCCTTCTATTTTATATTTAATCTAATCATTTTATTAAATTTTAAGATATTTACTATTAGTAAGAAAAAATGTTCTCTTTTACTCATATAAGTTCTAATATAATAGATCAAATATCATGTAGTACTAGTAAAATATGTCAACTTTCAAGAGGGTAAATAGTAATTTTTTTTTTTATCATTTTACCACAATCTAATATCTTTTTAATAAAAAAACTAACAAAATAATGTATTAATATAATATGAATAAATAATAATTTTCTCTAGATGTAAAAATTTAAATTCAGAGAGTGCTAACTTTCAAATCTTACATAAAAAAAAAATAATGCGGAGGACGATAAGTTTATGTCACGGAAGTTCAACTATTAATAATAACTTCGATTAAATATTTTAGACCGTATAGTTTGATTGTTCAGTACATTGTTATTAAATTGAGGGGCAATTACACTTTTTTTTTTTTTTTCCTTTTTCAATCTCTAGAATGCTCATTTTATCAACAAGGCTATTGAAGAAGTGTGAATGAAAGTCAATAGGAATGCGTTTGAAAGAAGACAATTAAGCTGTGGATAGGAACAGGATCTCATTCATTAACCATACCCTTCAAGTTTGACTTGTTAAAGCAAAAACAAAAAAGATGAAATTGGATACTACAAACACAAAAGCCAATTGTAGACTTAGGTGTCTACCCAATTCAATCCTTTCCCACAATTAAATCTCAAACCATCAAAGCTTTCAAATTAGCAATTTCTTGCATTGCATACTCCTCCAATTCACACTTTTCTAAATTCATCTAATTCAGATAGTAAAGTGTATATATATATTCTTTTTGGGTTTTATATTGATAGTTCATCTTTAAAATCCACTCTAGAGAAATCAATATATATATATATATATTACAAATTTCAAAAGTTTATCTTAATTGATTACTGAATTTACTTTCTTTTCCTTTCTTTTTGGGTTTTATATTAGTAGTTCATCTTTAAAATCCACTTCAATTTTAAAAAGTTTCTAATATAATATATATATATATTTTTGTCTTAGTTATTCAATCTAGATTTCTGTTAGGCATATCCAATAGTAAAGTATTCACTCTCAAATTTTAAAGGTGTTCTATATTTAGACTCGAACTCGATATCTATAGTTAAGGGATCGAGAAGGACTCTTAACCATCCCATCTCAATATAAAGAAAAATTCTTAGGTATACCAGATTTATTGGATCAAGTCAATCATACAATGATATATTTATATGTCATTGTATGATTGGTTTGTTTTACAGATGACGTGGTAAACCCGATTTACCTAAAAATTTCTCCAAAAATAAAATATATTTTGATTATTGATTTTGATAATTGAATCCTACTTAATGGAGGCCAATACACTAGCCAACATAAAATTATATATATATATATATATATATATATATATATATATATATATATATATAATTTCCTTTCACACTCTTCTTTACATGGCTATTATTTAAGCCTTCACTAGTTTGCCCTCTATTCCTCAACTCTCCCTCTCTCTTTTTATATAGCTAGTGTGAAAAATGGAGAGCCAAACTAAGGCCATAGATGGGATAGAGATGAAGGAAAGAGGAGGAAGAAGTAGTTTTTGTTTGTTGGTTTTAAGAGTTACAGCCTTAGTGTTAAGTTTGGGTGCTGCTATAGTTCTTGGTGTGGATAAGGACACTAAGCTTGTTCCTGTTCAGCTTGTTGATTCTCTTCCTCCTATCAATGTTCCTGCCAAAGCTAAGTGGCATTATCTCTCTGCCTTTGTGTATGTTCACCTTCTCTTCCTGTTTTCTTCTATAATTTTTCACCTATCATCCGTGCACTTTATTCTTATATTAATGTTAGAACAAATTACTCAAAATCCTTTTATGGTTTTAATTTTGACACGCCGAAATAAACTTTTCAAAAACTAATAACGCACCTCTTGTTATTCGACAAATATTATCTAAGATAACCTTTAGAAAGACTCGAGATTTAAATGTATCGAAATGCATATAATTTATATCGCTTCATAATCATTTTTTTTTTTCAAATATGATCATAATTAGGAGCATAAATGATAAGGGTTTCAGTACATTTCAATACTAAAATTACATAAATCAAAAGTATTTCAGTACATTCGAGTATTCAATTTTTCTAATGGTTATTTTAGACTGTATTTGTTAAACGGCAAAAAAGGCACTGTAACTTTTGAGAATTTTTAAGTAATTTATTCTCAATTTTAGTAACTAAATTTTGTGTATTACCACATTTAAATATCAGGTTCTTTGTGGTATCAAATGCTATAGCAAGTGCATATGCAGCAGTGTCTCTACTGCTATCAATTGGCGGCAAAAGGAGCATGGTGCCCATACTCATAACAGTGGATCTGTTGATGGTGGCGTTGCTATTTTGCAGCAATGGAGCAGCCACAGCAATTGGGGTAGTGGGTTATGAAGGGAATTCCCATGTTAGATGGAACAAAGTTTGCAATGTTTTTGGGAGATTTTGCAACCAAGTTGCTGTTGCCATTGCCATTTCCTTGCTTGCTTCCATAGCTTTTCTCTTGCTGGTTATGCTTAATGCTTTGTGCCTCCATAGAAAATCTAACTCCAATCCCTTCTAGAGTTTAACTTTGAGACTTTTTACCAATGAGCTTTTGGTCCTGTAATATCTAGTCTTGTCTTCAATAATCTTCTAATTATGAGATAATTTCCATATTTCAAATAATATTAAAACAGTTTTTTTTTTTTTTTTTGCCCTGTTTGGCATTATTATTTTGGATTTTCAAAGAATTTTAAAAATTAAATTTTAAGAAAAATGGATAAATATATATTTTTAACAAAAACAGATTAGAAGAAAATAATTTATATAAAGTTAAAAAAACCAGGCAATTAAATAAAAAAAATTTAAATATACTTTCTTACAACAAATAGCAATCCCAAACGCATGACAACTCAAACTTATTAAGTTTTAACTATAAAAAAAAAATAGAAAAAACAAGTAAATTAAACACGTAAAAGAAAAAAATTACAAGAGAAAAAAAGCTTTATAATTAAAAGAAGTTATAAAAATTTAAATATAAATTTTATTTTTTCTTACAAACTAAAATTTAATGCATAATCTAAATATGCTGAATGATATTTTTTTTTTAAGAAAAAAGTTTATTTGTCTTTCCTATCAATTTTTGTATATAAATGTATGAATCTGAAAGAAATTAGTTGATGAGATTTCCATAGAGAGAAGGAAACTCTATACATTAAATTTGATTGCGATTGATATTGTCGCAAAGCAAGAAAACTGAAACTCCTTCTTTCCTTGGTAAGATTCATTTATGTAATTGTTTGGTTGGCCTTTTACTCTCAATTTATCAATTTTAAAATTCAATTAAATGCTAATTTTGCCTCCAACGGTTTAATAAATACAGAAAGGAAAAATTGTTATTTACTTGACATAATATGAAATTTAAAAATTTTGTTATTTTCCTTCCTTATTTTATCTCAATTAAACTATATAGTTCTTCTATTAAATTTTAAGATATTTATCCATTTTTGCATAGATGTACTACAAACTTCAGAGATAATAATATAATAGATCAAATTTTAATATAAAAATAGTATAATAAATCAAATTTCATTGGATAAATATTTTTTTTTGGTTATTTCACCAGTGTAATATCTTTCGAACAAAAAATTTAACGGAAAAACATATTAGCATAATTCAATAAAACAGAAAGAGCAAATAATATAATTTTTAAAGCTCAATAAATACTAGTATATTATGTCAAATCTCATGAGTTAAATAGTAATTTTTCTACAAAAAATTATATAAATATTTGATAAAACAAAAATAAAAATTTAAAAATTTTAACTATCAGCTTCTAAAATTTACATTAAAATTAGACTAGAAGAATTCCACCACTGTTTTGTGTTAAACCGCGATATTATTTGAATTGTTTCTCCTGAAAACAGTTGATTAGCACTCAAGAAAAGCGTTTTCGTCTTCCTTGATCCAGCAGATGTGAGATAGCATCAGAGGTTCAGAATGCCAGGTTTACATGTTTTCACATTTCAGCTGGAAGTTTCTTCTTTACTCAGTTAGGCCTTCCAAATTTACGTTCACCTCTACGCCCATGTCTGCTAGACCAGCAACCATTGCAGGTATGTCAGATTTTAAAGCCGCAGCGAATGCCTGTTCAGTCACATTAAGAAACTGTGTAAATTTTGATTCTGACACAACAATACTTAATTTTTCAAAGCAACCACTTAAAGTCTTTAGTAAACGTCAAACCTTTCTGTTTTCCTCTGGCTGATGCTTAACTACATCCAAAGGCCACTCACTAACTAGCTTCTGAAGTTCGACCACAATACCAGACTTCTTGGTGTCAGATAAATTCTGCATCACAAAGTAAACTCATACCTTAGGTAACTCAACAGAGCATTATCAAGCCAAAAACAACAGGTTAGGACACCAAACAAGAAGTGCACATTGATTCTGCTCATGATTTAACTGCTTTCAATACTTACTTTTGTCCCAATACTTGGAGATGTTGATTAAACTTCATGAATTTTTAGAGTCTTGAGTTCTTTTAATTAAAGTGTGTTAGTTTCCAAAAACTCGAGTTTGTCATACTTCAATCTTTCGTTCTCCATCTCTTCTCATTCTTCTTTTTTGGAGATGAAAAGAAGTCTTACAAAAGCCATTAGACAAATAGACCCACTATTAAAAATATTATCGGCACCTGATCAAGGACTTGAATGACAGCAGCAGCATCCTTAGGCCTACGTTCTAGTATTAGACCCTGCAAAAAATGTCTCCATTGAACAGTTGAAATTTCTGTCAAATGTGTGTAAATTTTTACCAAAGAAATCAATTACATGTCAAATTAATTCATCAAGCAGAAATTGAAATGTATCTGGGTGATACAAGATTGAATACCTTGGCACATGAAAACCCACTAACAAGAGTGTGCTGCTGCATTGACTCAGATCTGAACTTCTCAATTTTCCACAGTGATTCAGTGTCTCCTGTAAATGAGAGTTCAGATGCTACATGGAAAAAAAGAAATAACTAGAATGTTTTCTTTTCAACCAATAAAGAGAAAGACCATATAACATAATATTGTTGCAAATAAATGACTTGTCCCTTCGCATAATAAGTTATTTCATTTGCACCTGAGATGTACACAACCATATAACATAATATTATGAAAATTGAAAATAGGAATGTAAGTCAATCTCTGTTTACAAGATCTAGTTCTGCATTGAAACTCATCACTTTTGTAGATAAGCCAAACATGGTTTAAGGTTAAAATTCTCTCACAAACAACTTTGGAAAATTTTCGCTGTGATATTACAAATAGCTCTTTTGCAAATATATGTGCACATGGCTGAATGAAATTTTCATTATTTGACACCTACGGGATAATGAAACACAAGGCCGTGAAAAGAAAATTCTTTTTACATTTTAGGTAAACAGCAGTTGATACTGGAATCCCGATTCCCAACCATTATCTGGCATGAGTATGAAATGGCATATAGACAAATACTACAAACACAAACTTAAAAGAACAATTAGTTAATTAAAGAAAAGGAGACGATGAGCACAAGAGAACCTCTTCTGACAGCAAAATCCATCCACATGTCGTATGCAGTTTTTCGTAGTCTTACTCCAGCCTTGATAAACTTTTTAGAAAACTTCGACATTAATTCCCAATTCCCAGCATTGTAACAAATACTGCAAATGTTAAAACAATGTCAAAATCATACTCATACTTAGAGTGGTAAAAATCAGTCAACAAAAGGATCGTTTAGCAAATGAAAATCTAGATTCTATGTAAAACCAGAAAGCTCTGCAGAGAATTATGCTAGTAATTTGAGGCTTTCAAAGGATTGAGCAACACTTGGATCCATTTTTATGTTCAACCAAACAACAGTTTCAGAATTTCAACTTAAAGACAGAAATATCCTATGAAGTATAAGCACAAGCAAATAAGAAGGCAAAAGAATTTTCTCCGAAAGTCAAGCATTGAAATTATTCAACAAGCTAATGCTAACAAATAAAAGTTTTCATGACTTTACATCAATGTACCTGAAAACAATATCTGCTGTACTAGGTTGAAATGTGACGTCATTCTTTTCCAAAAGTTTCATCACTTAACCATGAAATTCACATCATTGTGTTCCTTGGCATATGACTGCAACAAGTTACAGCAGCAATCGTTTGAATTTCATAAAATAAACAAAGCACAAGAAAACTAATAACCTAATTGAAGGGTCAAACACTATTTATACCAGCAAATGGTTGGCAGATCCAACACTAGGAGACAATCCATAAACATTATGCTTGTACAAGGCCTTCTTTCCTGCAATTATAATAACTCATGTTCATGCAATGGAAAACCACATATTATGTTATTAAAAAAAATCCAGCTGCAAAATAGCAAACATCAAAATGCAGCACCGGCATTTCTCCACATGGTTTTTGAGGGTCCACATAAAACTAATGTGGCCAACACAATTGTTTAAATGAGGAATTACGAACACAAAATGTGTCTTATAATGAAAGGCATTCCAATATACACAAACCAAAGTCGATGGCACCAACACGAGCACACACTTTAGTAACTTCACGGCAAAGATGGTCATTAAAATTGGTGGGTATACGAAGATTTGACAGCCGCTGCATGGTAAAAGCCATAGCATTTAAATTCCAAGCGTCAACAGTCCAAATTCATTCCAGTTAAGTGGCCAAGTATAACGGAAAACACACACACGCACAAAAGTTATGAGATCAGGTGCTAACAAATCTGCGGAGATTCTGCAAAGTATCAAAAAGAAGCTTAATATCCTCATGGCTTTTACAGTTAGCAATCAATGACCACAACCAAGCATTTGGAGCCATTGTCCGTTTAACATTCACAGATTCAAGAATTTTATCATAAAGCTCTTTCACATTCTCTGCATTCAACAAGACAAAGCATCCATTACCGCGTAAGACCTTCATAACCAGCTAAAACAAAGAGGCAAAATTATGCAGAATGAATCAAGAACCTGTTGGGTTGCTCTTAACTGTAGTAGCCTCAGTAGAAAATGGTGCTTCAGCAGTCCTTAAGTACGTTGGTTGCGGTACCATCCGCAAATAATTGCCTAAAAAAAAAGAAAAAAGGCTCACAAACTCAACTGTTCAGCTTGATTAACAACAATTTCACATTTAATATCCTATCCTCCTCAAAATTCCCAATTTTTCTCAGCAACCAAACAAAAGTTCAAGTTGGAAATAGAGAAAAGTAATCGACTTTCCATTATATGAGAGAAATACAAAAAGTACCAGAGAAGTAGAGGGAAGGGGCATAAAACGAGCGGTGGCTTTTCCATTGATGAGGAATGTGAGGAGTGATGAATTGAATATCAGAAGAAAGCAATTTTTGATCCGTGGCTGAGTTGATGATAACCGCAGGCCTCAAAACCCCAGTGAGTCGACGCGCGTGTGAGAGAAGTTTCATAGTTTCGAGTCGCCCGAGTTAAGAGCAACACGGTGGATTCTGTTTAGCAGTGAACTTGGCTGGGTGAGGGTAGAGGGAGGCTGCAATCAGGTGGCCAAGAAGCTGATCAGGGTTTTAGCAGGGGAGAAAAAGAGGATATGCGCGGGTGGGACGGCGGCCTACCATATTCCCTGCATTTGCTTATTTTTATTCTATTTTATACCTTATTTATAATTATGAGGTTAATAACATAAACAATATCAATTTTTATCATTATATTTTAATTGTTATAAATTGATACCAAATTTTTAAAAAAGATTGCAATATAAAATCGCAATATAATATACAAGTCTAATATTCTCTTAAAAAAAAAAAAATAATACAGCAACCAAAAAATACAATTAATGATAAAATGATTACTGATATAGCATTCTAACACTGCCACATTATATTTCTCTAATATAATTAAATTTGAATATTGCAACTTTTTTTGAAAATTGGTAATAATTTGCATGATAGTGATAAAAATTAGTATCAATTATTATCGTTTTTGCATTTTTAGAGATAGATAGGTAGACAAATTTAAGTTTAACAGGAAGAGGAAGAGTTTTTTGAATTGAGGATTGCAAATAAAAGAATAAAAAAAATCCAACTCTTTAGAAAAATGAGTAAGCAATCCAACATAGCAGTAATTGATACCAATTATTCAATATAATGAGTGATTGCACAAGCAAAGAGTGCATAAACACAGACAACATTCCTATGAATTGCTACGAATGTGATGTTTACATCAACCCAGATCCTTGATGACTGGAATTCAACTCTATAAATTGGAAGAAGAAACACTTCAGGAAAAGTTTCTGAGGCATGAATTCAAATGCTACAGTCAAATTATATTTGCAATAATATATAATCACTGTAGTAAGCAATAATAAAAATGATTGATCTGCAATTGAATGTATGGCTGGATCAATTCCCAGAATAATAACTAGGTCATTGGGGAAGAACTGGCGGCGCAACTGTCCGCGTATTGTATGATTTGCAGTGGCTGCATTTCTGCCCAATTATGTGGAAGTAGACTTCTGTTGTGTCATTGCAGTCATTGCATAGGATCCAAACCTGCAAATCTCCTCCGTTCAAATATTTTCAGCCAAATATTTCTTGGGAAAGATGAATGATACATGCCATAATTCAAACATTGGACACATCCTGACACAGCATCTCTAATTCTCTCTATCAATTTTTATACAAGAAAACCAGCAATTGTGATGCACATCATGATACTAAGTTTATAACTTCATATATATATATATATATATATATATATATGGACAAGGGGTCAACTTACCCACAAACATTTTTACATCTGTTCGCTCCAAAATCAACTTTTGCAGCCAATCTACCCAATTTCATCCTCAAAAGATACTAACTTCTTTTCTTCTAGTCATTACATACCAAAAATTTCTAATGCAATTTATATTCCCCAATGCTGCATCCCCCGTAATGGGGAAGAAGAGCTTCTGAATTAGCTGAGGTCGTTGTAGTGGCCCTTGGGCCTACAAGCCAACATCTATCTACAAAAGCTCAATCAGGAGAAAGAGAAGATCCAACAGAAGTACGAAATATAGAGTTAATTATGTATTGAGTTTTACTTGGGGGGGGGGGGGGGGGTGGGGGGGTGAAGGAAGAAGAAAAAAGTGATTTTGAGGATAAAATAGGATAAATTGGCAGCAAAAATTTAATTTTTGCTAACTAGACCAAAAAGTTGATCTTGGACAAATTGACCATGGCGAAGATGTTTGGGACAAATTGATATTTCATATCCTTGTACAGGTATAATTAATTTTTATCCAAGTCATTTTTTGTTTGACCATACGTCATCATGATGCATGTAAGAAACCTACAGCATCCGTATAAAATGACATAAAATCTTGGCAGCAGATCACATATCATAATCAAAGAAAACATGATGGATGATTCACTAGAAGGCTGTTAGATCAGGGCAGCAGTAACAACAAAGGAAACTAAACTAGTTATGTAAAAAAGGACAGGTAAATAGATGTTAAGGATGGAAGTGAAGACCTTCTTGAATCGGTAATCCTCTGGCATGATGGTTTCTTCAATCTGAGAACATATAATTGGTATCAACAATGGAGGAATTTTCTTGTTGATAACTTCAACCAACAATAACACATTTTATTGAAAGTTTAACTATGACACACAAACCATGTTCTGGTGACCTCAAGCTTACCTCCTCATCAATTTGTTTCCAGGCTTTAGACATGTCAATCACTGATTTGGAGCATATAGGACAACAATATCTGTAAACTCCAGTTAAAACTAAGTTTTGACTCAACGATTACTAGGAAAAAGAAAACTAAACAAAAATCCATGGAAGCTTACTTTTCATGATCTATCATCTCTCGATAACACTCGAAATGCATGGTGTGCCCACATTTCATCACAGTAATGTCTTTTAAGGAGTCAAATAAGTACTGCAGTATTACATTATGGGTGGTACCAGCGCATCACAGAAAGGAGGAGGAGAAAAAGAAAAAGAAAATTGCTTCACAAGATTAAGCAAACACAATACTGACCTCATAACATATGGGGCAGTGATGACGCATAGAGTCCTCCACGCATGAATGATTACCGAGAAGGCTAATTCCATAACAAGAACCTACACATTTGCTAAATACTGATCAGCATACTGAAGACTCCGATAAAAAGAACTAAAATTCATGAATGGATAAAATCTAAATAACAATAATTTACAAGCAAGAAAATCTTCACTTCCCCCAGACACATGAACAGCAAATAAAAAAACATAATCATACTGCAATTAATTGTAAGATGAGCAACTCATAGAAGTCATGAGATTCCAGACACATGAATAGCTAATGGATTAGGTAATCATACCACACTTCTTGCAGTGGAAAAAGTTCTGGCGACCGCCAATTCTGTTTTAGATCACAAGAAGCACAGCAATTTAGCCACACACGGGGAGCAGAAAACAGTCAAATTAGCCAAAACTCGGCTCACTCACCTACAAATCCCACAATCATCACAATGGAACTGTCCTTTCTCTGTCTGCAGCATTAATTACCAAAATCAACTGCTCAAATTATACCAAGAATCATAAATATCAAACTAGCAAAGAAGCAAGATTTCAATGAATGGACACTGATCATTCAACTCTAGAATGCAAATTACGTCATCATCATAGAATTTGCAGACTTCACAAAAATATTCCCCCATGTTGACACCACAGTTTGTACACACTTGAGCGACCTGGAATGCAAGTGAAATTGAATAAAGTTCAAAACAGAAAATAGAAAATCCAAACAAGAAAGATTTACATTACAAATCTAGAAGTATACGAACCGGCTGCTCTGTGTCACAAACTGAACATATTACCTGACACATGAACAAAAACCCATTGGTCTCATCAGGAAACTCAACGCATATAAACAAATTGAAGAAAACTATATAGCAGGAGAAAGAAGTCAGATTAACATACTTGATTGACATCATAGCGATTGAGCTCATGCCGATCACAGGGGTTCTTCAACATGCTCTAATTAATCAAAACAAAGGAAAATAACAAACAATTCGCATCAGACAAAAGAAAATGAAACTGAATGAACAAAAAGAAAATGACAATAGAGATCAACCCAAATCAAGAAAGTTAAAAAGGAAAAGATTATGAACTCAAAAGGGAAAATCAAAGAGGAATATTACCGCGGCCTCGTTGTGACAATGGCGACAAGGAAAGACCTCGTTGCAGCATGGCGCTCGAATTCTGCATCTTCTCCTATAATGCTCGCATCTAAAAAAAAAAAACCCCGAAAGAAACGAAATTAAACGGAAAAAAAAAAAAAAAAAAAAAAGAAACCGGAAAAGCAATCATTGAAGAAGAGAAAAATTAAGAAAATGGAATGGTTACCCAAAACCCATCTTCCCAAAATCGAGCCTTCCAGTAGATGGAGTTTTGCCTTCCATGAGTTTCCGACAAAAAGGGATAAATGATAGATTTGCGAAGAAAGCGCAGAAGAAGGAAGGCCAAAGGCAAAGAAAGCAGATTCCTGATTTAGGAAGATATGGCTGCTTTCGTTTGCTTTGCCCCAACCCCAAAACAGTACAGGGAAGCTACCATCATGAAAAGACATTACCTTTATATTTAAAATCGATATCGAAGTCATTTGCAACAATTTGATGAAGGAAATAATAATAATAGTAATTTATCTTTCATCTTTCACCATTAATTTATTCGTCAAATAAGTAGGCTTGTAAGCCCACTTGGAGGAAAGAGATAGAGAGGATAAGGTCGGGCTGACTGAGACTGCTGACGCCTGCTGATAACTTGGAGTTGAAGAAGAGAGAGCGATGCGCCGTAATCTGGGTGAATTGTAAGTCAGAAAATCAGCTTTACTTATGGCCCATGTTTAAAAAAGCTCTACATGTTTGTTTGTCATTTCCACAAACAGTTAAGACCATGTCTGGAATCGACATTTGGAAAAGCATTTTTCAAAAAAAAATTATTATATTTTTTATTTTTGTGAATTTTAAAAATTATTCTTATTAAAATCAGATATTTTTTTTCAGAAATATATTTTTTTTAAAAATAATTTATAAAAAATTTAAAAAATCAGTCAATTAATTAAAAAAATTCAAAATCTCCTTTTATAACACTCAACAATAATCTTAAACATCTCGTTAGAGTATTTTCAAGAATATTTTTTAATCGAATAAAATATATTTTAAATTATTTTTTAAATATAAAAATAAAAAAATTTATAATTTTTTACAAATCTAATCGATTTTTTATATTTTACTCTTTATTTTACTTTATTTTATATAAATTAATATTTATCAAAACGAAAAAGATAAATATTTTTTATTATAAAAATATATATATTTTAAAAAATACAGTAATAAAAAATAAATCATATATTAAAAATTAAAATGTATTAATTATAATTGAAATATAAAATAAAATTTGACTCTCTAAATAAAAATTCTACTATAAATATTCTTACAATTCTCAATGTATTATACATATTTATGTTCAAGAATTTAATGATATTCTTCGTTACTCAATAAAATTATTTTAAAAAAAATTTCTCTATTCATTAACCAATCAAAAAAACAAGTATTAAAAAGTGGAAAATATTTTGGTTTGATAGTTTTTTGTTGAGATTCCTCAATGGTCTAAGAAACGTTTAAAATTAAATATTAGAGTATCACCAACAATACTTTATATTTCACTTCATATTATATTATAAAAAAATTACTATTTATTTTATTTTATATTAAAAATTATATGCGCTCCAATAATACTTTTTATTTCACTTCATTTTTTTATTTTCTATTCATAAAGCTATTTAGAAAGAAAATAAAGAAAAAGAGTAAGAGATAAAAAAAAGAAAAAGCAAAAAACCAAAGAGAAAAAAAATAATAAAATATTACTTATGAACTCATAGTGGATCTTAAATTTGATGATGGAAAATATAAATTTTAAAAAATGAGATAAATAAGAAATAAATTAGAGAGACTGTTGGAAGGAATAAAACTATATAAATTTAAGTAAAAAGTAAAATAAAGATACTGTTGAAGATGGTCTTATTTCTATTTTTCATGATCCAACAATCTAAAAGATGTCATATATTTAGAATCAGTTATATTAATTCCGAGCCTATTAGATAAAAATTCGAAAGCAGTAAATTCGTATATTCAAAAGGTAAATTTAAAAGTTTTAATTTAATTAGAAGAATTTCACATTAATATATCCACAATATATAATATATTTACATTTAATTTATTAATAAATAATAGGATAAAAAACAATACAACAACAATACCCAAAATATTGAAACCAATACAGGGAAAAAAAAAAAAAAGTATAGAAAGCAACCCATGATCGAAAGCTGCCACACTTGGATCAATTAAAGGTCAATCATTAGAAGTTTTGGTACACAAACAAGAAAACGGTTGCTGGAGACGTTTTGAGTGCGTTTACTTGTATAACACTATATCAATTTTCTATAAAAAATTTTTAAATAAAAATATAAAACAGAATTTTGTGTTTATTTATATTATTTTTCTAAAATAAAAATAGAAAACATCTTTTCTAAATTATAATTTAATTTTAGAAAATAAGTTTTAACATATTTTTAATATATTCCTTTATATAAAATATGATTTGTTTTCAAATGAAAACAATGAATTTTCGCTTTATTTATTCTAAATTTACCGTTTAAATTTAAAATGTTATCCAAAAAGAAATTAAAATTTATTTTATATAATAATAAAGATTTGTTTTACTGAAAAATTTCCATTTTCTTTAAATATTAAAAAATGAAAAAAAAAAACATTTTCTGAAAGTAAACACACCCTTTCATTTTCTTAAATGGTCAATTCTTTTTCTTTCTCTCTTTTTTTTTCACAGATCCACAATTCAGTGATGAAACTTTGAAGTTTTGGCACATGAAATAGTGGAAAATATCTCTTCATTGAAATCAGAATATCTAACAAATATCAATAACTTTTATTAGATAAATTGATTTGAGAATCCGATTCATCATTTGCTAGCAGAAGAAATGATTCCTCTAACAAATCACATATTTTATAACTTACAGCATTACATGTGGAATGTAAGGTTCAACAAATAATAGGTCTTCGCATCAATAAGGTTGATAATGTACACAATTGAATATCTATTTACAAATTATACATGTTCTTTTCCCATCCAGATCCAGGCCTAGAAGAACTCTATTCTCCAGCAAAACCCTATAGAATGGGTTCCAAATAGACAATGATTAATGATGGCTAATTTAATAATAAGTTGGGCTACTTGTATAGCTCAACCAGTATTCTGCCCTGTACCAATCCGCCTACTTGTATTGCTCAACCTATATTAAAATACTAATATTTTAATGCAGATGAAACAAAGTAATACGTAATAAGTTGGGCTATAGAGAGAGCATTACTGTAATTGGAGGGAAAATCCAAATGAGAAATTACTTGAATAATACTTCTAAACACTGGTGCTCCTGCCATCCTCTGTTCTCAATTTCAGAATAGGAGAGGCAGGATCTCTGGACAAAGCAAAATTTCCTTTGAGATCTGTTCTGCCATATTCCGCAAGTCTAGAATCCATCACGATTCCACAAGATCTCCATGTCACTCCCATTAAATCAACACCATAGTAACTTAAATGATCTGAAATGCTGGTACCACTTACTGACCTACAAGAATAGCAAAAAATTAATATATTGGCCTCACAACCAGACAGCAAAAAGTTTCAAAATGCCTCATTTTCTAGAGTACTATGAAGTTAATAAACTTTAACCCTAAATATACATTTTCAAATTTACTAAAACTAGTTTTTGATTAAAGTATGTTGCACCTAATTATTAGATATTGAACTTGTCATTAATCACCATTTGATTTTTATATAAATTTTTTTTATTAATTTGTTTTGTATTATTTGGAATGTTAATTAACTAATTAATGTCACTAATATTTGGATTGAGAGCAGATGTTTATTTCAAATTTAATAATTAATATGTTACACTTTGTATTTCAACGAACAATGTAATTTTATTCATAATGATGTAGTATTTTATTTATAATGAATTATATAATATTAGGTATTTTATTCATAGTGAATTATAAGAATGCATGTTTATCTCAAACTTCATATTATTTTATAGTATTTTATTTATAATGAATAAAGGGTCCTTTCCAATTACTAATTTGTCCATTATTAAGAGTCATACATAAAATAAAGGTAGTAGATACTTTACAGTTATTTTGTATGTCTCTCCCCTGTTACCACTTTTATATAATATTAAGCTTATGATATTGACTTCACCAGAATAATGAGTGAAATTAAACTGAGTTCAATTTTTCAATTGATCACAGATCTTTTTTTTTTTTTAAATCAACAATTGATCACAGATCATGCTGAAAAGAAATGCTCACCTGCTACACTCAGGATCTTCACCAGATCTATCACAAATCTTCTCTGCTGTATAGACCAGACTTCCCAATCCTATGTTATAGAGCCACACCTACAAACAACAAAAGTTGGAAAAAAAAAATTCTCTAAGGACTTCAATGAATGTTCGCACAATAACATGACGGGAAGAGTGGCTGAACCAAAGGGGTTCAAGGGCACATCACATGTGCCCAGGAATTTAAATCGTCCAATCCCAAAAGTTCAATATATAAAGAAATGACATCTTGTTGGAGCCAAATATTGTTGATGTACACATTGCACTGAAGGCCCAATACAAATAACAATCACAATTTTAATTTTAAATTTTTTTTTTTCATTTTGAAGCAAATAGCAAACATCCAAAAACAAATTTATTTGTGTCAGTTTCTTTTAAAAAAAATTGAAGCACCTAATTTAAATGCCTTATTTTAATGCCAAGTTTTAAACGCATAGCATTACCATATCAAAGCCATTGATCATTCACCTCAGCAAGGAATATTACCTCCCTTGGAAAGTGGTGGTAAGTCTTTTGAGGGAAATAACTATAATATGGAGGCAAATGAGGCACAATATCACGGTCGTGTGTCACTCTGATTGTATTTGGCACAAACTGGCTATAGTAAGATGAAAAAACAGAATTGCCAATACGAGGTTGTCCAAATGTCATAACCTGAACGTTCTTGGCTTGATGGTTAACCTGAGAATAAACAAATATTAATTTAACAGAAGTTCTGCATATCAAAACCCGGCTTCAGAGTGAGTAATGTTATGGAAGAAAGCCCAAACAATAGATAGATGCGATTTTATTGTATCAATAAATAAGTATTTTTATTACTCTAAGATCAAGTCCACAAAAGGCAGCCATAGCCCCTCCCATCGAATGCCCTGTCACCATAATGTCAAGATCTCCATAATAATCCTTTGCTCTTTTCACAGCATTTAGAACTCCTGGGCGTAAAGTTGTGTTATGGTAAGCTGAATAAAATCCATGGTGGACCTGAACAATGCAAGAGTAATAGAATTGATTACATAATCAGAAAAAACTTTTAACTACAAATTAGAACAGATTGCATAATCAGAAAAACTCTTCTGCGACAAACACCATTGCGTCGGGCATGCCGGGGTAATTCAGATCCAGCTGTTTCCAGAATAAGTCTTCAACCCAATTCTGCATGCTGTAGAAGGGCAGTGAAACATTAGGAAACAATGGACCAGGAAGTTTAACAAGCTAAAATAACTTTCACATAAGAGTAATTCCATGAAAAGATGGACTAAATCTACTGTCTTTCCATGCTTTATTTGTTGATAGTTGACAGCAATAAACTTACATTAAACAGATATTACAAAAAAAATCACAAAATCTGAACTGAGCCCAGGATAATGTATGAGAACGCATCAAAGAAAAATGACATGGGACCCAGATACCAGGAGTTGTACTTTGTCATTAGATACTTGCAATCTTGAGAGCCAAGCAAACATAACTTTGCTATTATGTCTTTCAATCTTGCATAGAATTTTAAGCACCATAAACTGGTCAAGTTAAGGCGTTTGCAAAATACATATGCACGCTCATATTCAAGCATATACAGATTTGGAAGTTTGCACTATTTCTGCAGGTGAGTGCAAAAGTGCATATTTCATATGTCTACTGTGCTACTTGAGAACAATACTTTCAGTTCATCTGTCTTCTTCTTCATCCCACCCCCTATCTATCTATCTCTCTACCTCTCTGTTTCCCATCATTTATTTAACCATGGACAGCCAAACAAATTCTGAGTAATCCTTATTGAAAGTTAGCTCAACAACCTAGGGTCATTTATTGTCAACGTAGTAAAGGTAATTAGATACACATACCTGTGTTCCTGAGTTCCTCGAAATGCAACAACTACGGCATTAAGATCCTTTGCCACGCCAACAAATGCCTATTAGAGATGACCACAATGATGATTAATCATTTAAAAAAAAAAAAGAAAAGGGCTTGTGATTCTTTCAGTTTGCAAGAGAGCAAAGAGAAATGCACCTGTAAACAGTGCTGAACATCAACAATTAGCTCTATAATCTCAAATCCCTGTTTCCATTCAATTGCATAAAATTAAGCCAATCAATTAGAGTGATAAAATAATTAAAGTGGGGCCAAATCCAAAAAAAAAAAAAAAAAAAAGTATCAAAGTACCTCAGTCAAGTCATCACATCTTGAGCAGGTCCAAGTAAACAATTCTGATAAATCTGACATATACACCTGCAAGTTCAAAACTTGTTTCAGTTGCTAGATAAGTTTCATGGAAGTTTCCAGTTTCAACAATTATAAGCTGAACGGCAATGTAATGAAACAGAAATTAAGAGGCATTGTCCTCTGAATACATGGTCTCATGTTTGACGCTATAAAGACTTACTGCAGATGCATATTCAACCAAAATAGTGGCCAAAGTGTGATTGTAAACAGGGAAATGGTCAATATGCTTGTGCTTAAGCTTGAGTTCTGAAAAAAAAAAAAAAACCCTTTTTCAGTTTTCAGAACATAATACCAAATTTATAATCAACCATCCACCATCCATTCTTCTTCAACACGAACACATGCAGTATCAATCTTCTAGAGGTTATATATAATATTTGAGCAGAAGAGTAAAAAAAATACAGCGTGCCATAATGTTGAATTTCAAATCACCATATTGGATTTCATAAAGTTGGGCGATCCATTTAGAGTAGGAAAAACAAACCTCCAACTTACTTCACTTATTCAAGCAGAAAATCTTCGAACATCCAAATATACACAATTTTTCTAATCTCAAAACTGCCTGTCTATAACATATAGACACGAATTCACCAACTCACCATCCCTATGTTTTCATTAGATTGAAAAAACAATCGCAGCCAAAAGGTATCAGAATCAAATCAAAGGGTATTATTAGAAGGGAAAAAAGCTTTTAAGAAATTCTTCAGGATGCCACTGAAAAGTTGTTCCTACTTCCTAGCATGGTAAAACAATTAATTCATGATGCCACCGAAAAACCCAGATACAGAATTAGGAATGTTATTTACCCTATTTCAAAGTAATTAACATAAATACATCCACCAAACTAAGCCTTGTGCAAATTAACTCATTACAAAAATTAGGAGGATAATATATTGCGATAAGTGGATAAAATTGAAACATCACCTCTGCCACAAGCGAAAGCAAATAGACATACTAAAATTGCCAATGCAATACGCCTTCTTTGCCCCATCTTCGGACCCAAAAACAAACATAAAAGAATCAATCAATCGAATTAAAACACCAGCTACTGCGCAACTAGCAGTTTAATAAATTATAAATTGAAACTGGGGAACCTTCTACGGCAAGCACAGCGGTATCGGAGATCCGGTATGATTCTCCGGTGACCGGACGGAGACCAACGGATTTACAATGACCAAATTCAAGTCCTCCTTAGGTTAGCAGAGGAAGTACATGACGTTGAATTAATTGGATGCAATGGAAACTTGTTTCTAGATTCGGGAAGAGGGAAGAAAGAAGGAAAGAGCCGAAGAGATGAATAGCTTTAGTTAATTACCCATACTACCCTTCTGCATTATCGACATTGGGCTTTGCATGGCAGGTATTTGAGCTGTTATTGAGGGTATTCTGATAAATTGGTTATTCCCTATAGCGTGTAGAACCCGCACGTGTGTTATTTTAATGTGAATTTTGGATTAGATGGCGGCGTCTATCCTGTTATTACTACTATTTAACTGCATAAAAGATCGAGACTAATTATATTTTTATTTGATATAATTTTTGAGAATTTTATCTTGGTGCAATTTATTAAGTGTATTATAGAAGTTTTTTATAATTTTAAAGACTATGATTTTAAGTTAAGAAATTCGAGTTTAAAATTTATAATTAAGCTGTAAAAATTTTTCTTTTTTTTCTATTATTAATATATTATTTTATTATTAGAATGATGGTCTTTTTTTTATAAAATTAGAAGGATATTCTTTTACCATTATTAGGATGCTATAATTTAAATATTATTTATCTTTTTTTCCAGAAACTTTTTATTAAAAAATAATTTAATTAATATTTTTATTTGTAAAAATTGAGCGATATTTTACTATTCAATAATATTAATGTGAATTTAACATTTAAATAATATATTGTGTAGTCTAGTCATCAGTTAGACTTGTTGCTCGGATCGGATAGCTGACGGACCCGTTCGCCTTGTGGATTGCCTCCTGCCCACACGAACGTTACATAATGGCTTGACCATCTTTGTAACACTCAATCGAATATTAATGAAATGCTTGCTCGATTTCTACTCATTTTGTGCTTTTCTTTATGTGGTTATGCCTATTTGATGTGATGCTATGGGTATGCGATTGCTTGTTGTATTTATGTGCTATTTTGGTTATGTTATCGTACCATGCTTGCAAATGCTATTGGTTATTCAGTCGTTAGCCTGAATCTAACTCATGTCCCTTATATGCAGAATTAGCGAAATAACATTTGGCTAACTTGTTTAAACGCGATCTAAGTGAATGTCACACAGTATCAAGTGTGGCCCGTGACATAGATTTTTAGATTAGGAAAAATAAAAGTGATAGAAACTAGGAAAATAATTGAATGATTCAAATGCCACGTCACTTTAATTAACATATATACACGCATCAAAGTTTTTCTTTTTTTTTTTTCTGACTAAAATGGGAAATACGTTTGCATCAGAGAGGGCAAGAGGGTAAATGCAATGAGGAGCCTGTTCCCAAGTGGTTTTTGCATCATACATATGAGCTATTTTGGCTGGAGTATGAGCAACTGAATTAGCTTGTCGTTTGATAAAGCACAAGGAAACATCACAGCATTGATCGGCAATAAGTCTGCACTCTTGGATCAAGCACCCATATTCTGACAGATCTTCATGCATATTATGGAAGCTGTCCACTATACCTTTGGCATCTGTTTCAACAATGACTCTGCTCAACCCTCGAGATATATCCAGCTCAACATTTCTCTAAGAGAGAGAGCTTTAGCTAAGAATGAAGCCCACTGCCCAGCAATATGATATGTTTTGCAGAGCTTAACTTGACCGAACCAGTCTCGAAAAACCACACCCAAGCCAACCGTTTCTAATTGCGGGTTAATAGCTGCATTTATATTTAACTTCAAGTAACCAGGTGGGGGGCATTTCCTCTTGAGCAAAACCCGATTATCGCCCTCTCCATCTACCAACGGAGTGCTATGACTAAGATTAGCCCGCTGAAACTGATCTAAATACTCCAAGCAATTAGCCATATTGCCATCAGCAGGTATAACAATGGAAGGCCATAAATGATTATTTCGTTGGTTCCAAATTCCCCATAACACAATACCTATCTTCTCCTTTATATCTCGAGAGTTGGAATCCAACATATATGTCAACCATTCATTGAAATCCTGTAACTGTAAACCTATAAGACTGATACCCGCTGCCCTCCAAGCTTGAGTAGCATAATTACAATCAAGGAAAAGATGTAATATATGCTCTCCATATTCTCCGCAAAGAATTAGTTTCAACATTCAGACCCCTACTATAAAGAAGTCTCGACAAGTTCTCCATAAGAATGACTTCACTTTGGGTGGTATCTTCATTTTCCAAAGCTGAACCCAATTAACATGATTCAACCTTGGATTCTGCTCAAAGTAGCTATTAAAAGCAATACGATAGCTAGACTTGACCCTGTAAACTCCTGTCTTATCATAGAGCTAAATAAGCTGGCCTTTAAAATTAGGATTACCTGCAGGTAACTTCAGGATAGCTTTCACATCCCTATCTTCAAAGACTTCTTGTAGCAATTCCATATCCCACTCTTGGTTTCCCGGAATCCACAAGTCATAGACATGAAAATTTTCCAAGCCCTTTTTCATCATCGAACAAGGCTTAAAATTATTATCATTGCAAATCCACGGGTTTGTCCATATTTTAACCTTACTTCCATCTCACAACCTCCATCTGCAGCCTTTCTCAAGCAATGGTTTTGCATTCCAAATGCTGCTCTAAACTTGGCTTGGGTTAGAACCCAATTGAGCCGCTAAAAAACCCCCCGTCAGAAAATATTTGGCTTCGATAACTCTACTAGCAAGAGCATGTGGGTTAGTGAAAATATTCCAAGCTTACTTACCTAGGAGAGCAAGGTTGAAAAAACGCAAGTGACGAAAACCCAAACCAGCATCGTTCTTTCTATGGCAAATTTCATCCCAAGAACACCAATGAATCTTCCTCTTCCCATCCTTTTTCGCTCCCCACCAAAAAGAATTCATCAAATTTTGCATTTTCTCACAAATAGATATTGGTATAAGAAAAGTACTCATACAATAAGTAGGAATATCTTGAACAATAGACTTCAAAAGCACCTCCTTACCAACTTGGGACAACAATTTACTATGCCAGCTACAAAGTCTCTTCTACAATCTATCCCTCAAGAATCTAAAAGTAGATCTTTTATTTCGCCTAATAAGTGACAGGCCTAAGTAACGCCCTGTGTTGAGTGGATGTACTATACCCAGTACTTCTTTGATAGCCTCCTGAAGATCAATATCCACATTATAACTAAAAAAGATGCTTGATTTATTGAAATTGATTGCTTGACCTAAAACCTCCTCATATTTGGAGAGAATCCTCTTGAGCACTAAACTTTCCTCCATAGAAGCTCTCATGAAAAATAGGTTGTCATCAGCAAAAAGAAGATGCGAAACTAATAGAGCACCTCTTTTCACAGCTCAACCATACAACAAACCAGAATTCTTAGCATCCTTAATTAAAGTGGATAAATAAAAAGATAAGGAGAAAAAGGATCCCCTTAACGTAAACCCTTACCAGGGAAAATAGGATCAACCTCCTCTCCATTTACCGATACATGATATTTGACAGAGGTAACACATAACATAATCCAATCAACCCATCGAGAGTGGAAACTTAGCTGAATCATAACCTTTCTCAAATATGACCATTTTATTCCATCATAGACTTTGTTGATGTCAATTTTGAAAGCTACATCTCCTTGCTTACCACTAGTTTTCCTCCTCAGACTATGAATAACCTCAATAGCTACTATAATATTATCGGATGTAAAGCGTCCTAGAACAAAAGCAGATTGTTCGGGAGAAATAATAGCAGACAACACTTTTTTAAGGTGGTTTGCTAGAACTTTAGCCAAAATCTTGTAGAGAACATTACACAAAGATATAGGTCTTAAATCTTTCATAAAGTGAGGATTATCCGCTTTTGGTATAAGCACAATAGTGGTATTATTCAACCCATCAGGGAATTCACATTTAGCTAACTAAGCCACACAAGAATTAAACACATCCATACCTTATGTGGGCCAGAAGTGCTGAAAAAAGGCTACATTGAGTCTGTTAGGTCCCGGAGACTTGTCGGGATGCATTTGAAGAACAGACCTGCGAAATTCCTCAACTATAAAAGGAGCCACAACATATTATTGTCATTTTCAGACACTGTTGGCTGCAAAAAAGTTATGTTCCTGCCAGTACCACTACTGGCTCATACAACTTATCAAAATAATCCAAGACCACTTTTTCCAACCCATTTTGGTCTTCCACAAAACTGCCATCATCCCGTTCAAGCCTAGAAATTTTATGTTTTTCTTTCTATCAGAGGCCACTGAATGGAAGAATTTGTTGTTTTGGTCACCTCCACTAAGCCAATAATTTTTAGCTATTTGTTTCTAATAATCCTCTTCCAGGGATAGCAAAACATTAAGCCTTACCCTTTGGTCAATAACCTCCTTCACATCATTAGGGTCATGTGAGTGCATAAGCAAGGACAAGTTAGATTTGACACTTGTAATGCTAACTTAAAATTTTTTCTTGAATTTAAAAGCCCATTGATCTATCTCCCCACAACAAAAAGCAACTTTGTCCATAATATCTCTCTCTAACATAAGACCAATTTTTAACCATGTCACAAAAATCATTTTCACACAACCAACTGTTCTCAACCCAAAATTTATGCCTCTTTTTCCTCCAAATAATTGGTTTTGTACATAATTTTATTGGATGATGATCTGACATAGCAGCAAATAAACAACTCAAAGTCGCATCATGAAATAAATCAAGCCACTTTTTATTCACTAGAGATCTATCCAGTCTTTCTTCAACAAAAGCTGATGTACCCCTTCCACATTTCTAAGTAAAATTATAACCCTCCAGGTCTATATCATGCAAACCACTATCACTCACAACTTCTCTGAAACCCCGAATAAGCCAATCATGATGGGGAACTGCACCATTTTTATCCTCTGGATTAAGGGGGTCATTACAATCACCCATAACACACCATGGCATATTATATTTTCCATTAACTTCATGTAACAAATTCCAGGAAAGATGTCTATTACTTCGATTAGGTTGGGCATAGAAACCTATAAATCTCCATGTCATAGATTCATCTTCAACCAATTTAACATCAATATGGAATATAGAATAGTTCAAAATGGAAATATTCAATTTATTATTCCAAATTAGAAAAAGGCCACCAATATGACCCTCTCTATCAATAGAAAAACAACCATAATACCCTACACTATGTTTGATTTCATCAATTTTATTGACATGTACTAAGGTTTCAATAAGAAAAATAATGTCTAGCTTATTAGAAGAAATAAAGTTCTTCAGCATCAATACTGTTCGTGGGTTGCCAAGGCCACGACAGTAGCCTAAGGCGATCATTGCTCCCATAGGGGTCCCACAAAAGACCCAGCCGATATATCAAGATTGCTGGATGTAGCTCCAGCTGGTTTTCGTGATGAAGAGCCCTCCATTTCAGATTCAACAACTCTGTCACCCGAGCCCACTTCTATAGATTTATAGGTCTCAGTTTGCATGACTCTTTTTCTTTTCTTATCTTCATTAAGTGCCAACTCCATATCTTTATTTTCCACGTCCTCATAATTCTCCATGTCATCCAATTGCATAAATTTGGCAGCTCCCATAGTACCTTCTTTTCCCATAAAAACATTTCCTCCATTTTCGCCATTATTCGAATTTGATTCATCCCTTACCATATTTGATCCCACAAAATCCGACCTCCAATATTGCTTTCCATAATTTGACTCTAACCCAAATTCTCCCTCCTCCTTCAACCATCGTTTGTCGCCCAATCCCCTTGCCTTCTTCACCGCCACTTTGATCCAAGGGCCCTATTCTTTCCTCAATTCACTTCCGATTGCAGCAAAAAGTAAGACACAAAATTTATTAGAATGTCCTAGTTTTCCACAAAGATAGCAAAGGTAAGCATTGAGCTCATATTTAAATTGAACCATACTCTAACTACCACTAGCTAGCTTGATCTTCTTACACATTTTTAATGGCTTCTTGACGTCTATACAGACACAAATGCACATGTAGGTCCTCCAAAGTCCCATATTATTGTTGGCATCTGATCAGTTCATATTTTATAGTTTTTTCTACATTAGACTGTGTGTTTTAAAGTATGTGATTTGTGATTATTGTTAGGGAATTGTGTAATTTTGTGTTATCTTTTGACTTAGGTGAAGTTGAAGAGTTATGGGAAGTTTTAAGTTAATTGGAAGAATTTGAGCATGTTGGTGGAGAACAATTGACACGAGAGTGTAGATTCAACATGAGCATATGGAAGAGGATCAATCAATATTGGTGTGTGGATTTAAAACTTGGGCGTGTCGTTCTACACAAGGTACCTTCTAGCATGAGCATGTGGATGCCAACTCAAAGAAAGACATAATCAATCAACACTAGCGTTTGGATTCCACACTGGCATGTAATTTTCTAGAAATTTGAAGTCACCTGCATTTGGAATTCTCAAGTCCTGATGTGTAGGCCCATTTTAAAGACTCCAACTTTGATTAGCTAGCAATTAAAGTTTGTAAATATTTGCTACCTTTTGTACTAGGAAAGAGAGTCCTAATTAGGGAAGAACTCAATCTAAACTTCTAGGGTTTTTAAATATGTTCTTTAGTTGGAGAAAAAAGGGGTTTTAAATTCTCTCTACATTAGCATTGTTTACTTCTGAAATTTGGGTGGCGGATACTCTCAACAACTGAGGCAGAATATTATGCATCAGCAATGGCAACACAAGAGAGCACTTGGTTAGTGCAGTTGATAGAAAATTTACATCAATTAGTTGATTATCTAGTACCTTTGTATTGCGATAACCAGTCAGCAATATGCTTCGTTGAAAATCTAGTGTTTCATGTAAGGACAAAGCATGTCGAAGTGCAATATCACTTCATACGAGAAAAATCTATAAAATAAGATATCAAGATGACTCAGGTGAAGACAAAAAATCAAGTTGCAAATATCTTCACAAAAGGACTTAGCGATGAGAAGTAGGAAAAGTTTCAAAAGCTACTCGGCATGACTTCAAGGGAGAATATCAAAGAGAAAATTAGTGATAAGGGGAAATGTTAAAGTTTATAGCTAATTTAGCTCGATTGGCGCAACAATTAACTAGATGCAAGTCCAAATTAAATTAAACATGTGAAAATTATGGTGATGCAAGGAAGATTCTAAGTTTGGTGGCCAAACATACTTATTGCCCAAACATATTTTGGGCAATTTGGGCGACCAATCTTAATGCTATAAATAGACTATTTGTAGTTTTGGTTTATCATCAAGAAGAGCAAGTTTAGCGGTAATATAAGAGAAAAATAGTGAGTAGTAGAGTAAAAGAAAGGGTGGTGAAAGAGACATTAGAAGTCATTTCGTCTTGCTTCAGCAGTGTGTGTTTACGTTTGGCACTCATTTACTTTGAAGTTATCAAGTTTGAAGTTTTTGATGATTAGAGATCAATCATCCAAGAGAGATTCAAGCTAATCAGTTTTAAGGGGTTTTTATTTCCAATATATTCTTCTCTGTTGTAGCATATTTAGTTTTAGTTTTGGAATTGACTTGATAATGGTTAAAGTCATGCTTGGCTAAAGTTTTTATTAGGTATTTAGTAGCCATTAGGATGTATGAACTTCCCCTTTTAGTTTTTAATGACATTTGATTCCTTTCATTTTCAATTGTGCTTATGAAATTTTAAGTTGAATGTATGATTGGCCGCCATCCATTTAATTTAGAATTGATATCTTAAGGGTGAGTTATTAGACAAACCATATGTAGCTTATCCTACAAATTGAGTTGAACATTGATTACACTATTAGCTAAAGTATTTAGCGACTTAGGGCGAGAGCCATAGAAATTTTAATTCATCTTGCTTAATCGAGTTTGGAAGATAGGAATTACGACTAATATGCAAACTAAATATCTAATTAAGTCTCATAAGTAATTCAATCAATTTTAGTTATCTCTTAGTTAATTTATTGCTTTAATTTCATTAGTTTAATCTCTATACCATCAAATTGAATAGAATGTTTGGTTGCGTCATTATGTTTCTATTGGCAATTTAGGGTAATTAGGAGTTAAGCTGAACCATTTCTTAGGAGATCAACCTCAAGGGTGACTTGTCATTCTATAATTGGCTCATGCACTTGCGAGTTTTTAATTTGGTACATCAAGTTTTTGGCACCGTTACCGAGGAACGGTTGATTACATTTTTAATTATGTTAGTTGTCAACATTTTTGCATTTAGTTTAGATTATGTACATTATTAGTTTAGCATTTTATTTTCAAATTTGCATTTTTTTTGTTACTTTCTAGTTCTTGACTATGATTTTATACCAGGTACTAGCAAACAACTGAAGTCAAGAGAATCATCCACTATTAGATAGTATGACCTAAGACCTAGAACTCAAAGATCAGAAGATCAGTTATTTGAAGAAAAAGAAGAATTACCAGGTCAACAAGAGATGGAATTTGAAGAAGAGGTTGATCAAATACTAGAAGTGATGGCTAATCTACTAAGAAATCAAGATCTACTAAGAGATCCACCATTGAGACCTAAAGCTGTTGGTGTTGTACAAAGGCAGCTTGCCATGAAAGATTATGCAAGACCTATTATTGGTAACACTATCTCTTACGTAGTATTAGGAGAGGCAGTAAGAAATTATGAGCTGAAGAGCATATATTTGAACATGCTACCATCTTTCTATGGGCTTCCCAACGAAGATCCTTTTACGTTCATAAGGGAATTCTACTCCAGGGTCAGCACATTTCCTTTGAATTCTCTTGAAGAGGACAAGCTGAGAATGCGATGCTTTCCATATACTTTAAAAGATAGAGCAAAAGCATGGTTGATGACCCTGCCTCCTAATTCTCTTTGATACTGGGATGAGGTTTACCATAAGTTTATAAGTAAATTTGACTCACATCAAAAGACAAGAGAACTAAGGACAAAGATTCAAAATTTATACCAAAAGGATTCAAAGACTTTCCACAAAGCTTGAGACAAATTCAAGATGTTATTACTATAATGTCCTCATCATGGCTTTCCATTACCAGTAATGACTCAAGCCTTTTATGATGGGTTGTCTCAACAATATCAATGCATGGTAGATAATGTAGCTAGTGGAGCAATGAGAGAGAGAACAGTCGAAGAGCTCTAAAATATATATGAAATGCTTAATGCAAACTTATAGCAAAAGAGTGTGAGGGGAAGAAAGATGTTAGTTAATGAAGTTCTAATGACACTGTGCTAACTTCTCAGATAGCATAACTGAAGAAGCAAGTTAGAATATTGGTCAATAATTGAAATGTGCCTACAAACAAGGTATGTGGCATTTGTTAAATATATGGTCATGGAGTTAACACTTGTCCTACTCTTGATGTTTATGCAAGTAACGATTTAGAGCAAGCAAATGCGATAAATTCCTTCTAGCTGAGGCCACTGAACATTCCGTATTCGAATACATACAACTCAGCCTGGAGGAATCGCCCTAATTTCTCCTAGAGGAATAATGATCAAAGCCAACCCCAGCAACAAAGAAACCCAACCACTCAATACTAAAATCTCAGCAATCAGCCTATGTATCCAATGCAAGGCCAGTCTGGACCTTTAAATGCAACTAGGAATCCTACCTTAGAGGAGGCACTACAAAACTTCATACTTGCCACTCAACATAAGCATAAGAGGACGGATAGGAGAATAGACTCCATGGAGGCTTTCTTATAGAGGTTGGAAATTCAATTTGGGCAGATAGTTGAAGCAGTGCAAGAGAATAAGAAAGGAAAATTACCTAGCCAGATTGAGCAAGCAAAAGCCATCATTGTGCTTGATTACGGTAAGTTTTCTAGCGATAAGTTTAGTTATGATACTGATTTTGGTGATTTGTCATGTGCAGGCAAGCTTAAAGAGGAGTGTAAAGAGGTTGTAGCAAAGACGAAGGAGGATGAAAAGGGAGAACCAATAGAACCTACATTGCATAAGGCTTTCGAGCCTTATAGACCCCCTATTCCATTCCCTAACTGAGTTAAGGAGCATAAACAGGCTAAGTCATTTTCTGACATTTATAAAATGCTCTCTAAAGTAGATATTAATTTACCTTTGCTTGATGCTATAAAAAATATTCCCTCTTATGTGAAGTTCTTTAAGAAATTAATAACAAGTAAGAGAAGGTTAGGTGACAAAGAGAAAATCTTGATACTTAAATCAGCTAGTAAGGTTCTTGAACAAAGAATCCCTAAAAAGATGCAAGACCCCGAAAGCTTCATGGTAGATATCACTGTCGGTAAAAAAGAAAAAAGGGTCATGTTAGATTTGGGGGCTAGCATTAACTTGATGCCTTATTCAGTGTATACGCAGCTTGGGCAAGGTGAATTACAACCCACAAATATGCACTTACAGTCAGACGACAGAACATTTAGGCTTCTGAAGGGTATAATTTAGGATCTAATGGTGAAAATTGGTAAGTTAATTGTGCCAAGAGATTTTGTTGTTATTGATATGCCTAGTAATCCCTAGGTAATCCTCATTGGCCGACCCTTTAGGGCTACTACTGAGACTATCATTAATGTTAGATGGGGAAAATTAAATATGACAGTCTTAAGAGTGACTATTGAACTTGAAATGTTCAAATCTCCATCGAGTGTTTCTTCTCCTATTGCACATGATTGCTATTCTGTTAATTATGAGATTACTGATAATTTGAAATTGTAGAAAATGAGAAAGAAAATTAGTAATTCAACTTCAGTTGTAGGGAGAGGGATGGATGACAAGCAAAAGGTGAATGTACACCCTCCTTGAAAACTAAAAAGAGGCACTTTCTAGCCTCGACACTAAAAGTGGTGCTTATTGGGAGGCAACCCAAGCTTGGATTTTGTTATTCTCATTCTAGCATGTTTTCTTTGTTTAGATTTTAGTTTGAGTTGAGTTCTTATCTTTATTATACTAATTGGTGCTTAACATATTCATGTTTGTGGTATTTTTATGGTAGTTGTGTTATAGGAAAAGGACAAACTAGAGTGGAGGATGCATGAATGGCTTTAGAAGCACGACCGAAAACCCAGCACTGTGCACGACCCATGCTCCTGCCACGACTCGTGCTCGAAAAAGATGATACAATCCATGTGGACGCCATGCTCGTATATCCTTTATATGATTTGTGCTCTGTGCATTATATATAATTTCACAAATTTTGTCCTGATTTTTGTAGGTACAGTTCTTCTCCGTTGCGAAGCAACCTAATCTACCATCACTTCCTCAAATTTCACCTGGAAAATCTAAGTAGTGTGTTCAACATACTCAGGGGAGTTTTTTCAACCCTACACTTTTCTTTTTGCATTTTACTTGTGAGTCACTGAGGACACTGTTTCATTTAAGTGTGAGGGAGGAGTACTCTTCCTTAAAATGCTTGTTATGTTTGTGTTTCATGTGTTTCATGTGTGTGTGTCTTTTAGTTAATTTTTACTGATTTTTTTTTTTTAAATTTGGATTTAGTTTTAATTTTTCCTATGATAGCTAATGAAAAAAATGCTAAGTTGTGCCGAGAATTAAGTAACAAGATTAATTGGCTTAAATTGACCTTAATACCTTTATTATACTTTGAAACAAATGCTATTTAATTCAGTTAAATCGATGTTTCGAGTACAGAGCGTTAGTAATCCTATGGGCTTTGAAATTGTATTTTACTGTAATTATGTGTTGAGTTTCTCACACTTACATGCTACCTATATTTTCTTTTTCGTGAGCTTTTGAAACCTATAAAGAGCATATGCCAATTTCTAGCTTTTTTATTCCTTTGTGAGTGTATATACATGAACATGGCATATTTACTCTAGAATTTACACTTGAATGCTAGTTGAGGCTGTTGTTTATATCATCTAGACACTAAGATGATAGAGGTAATCAGGGTTAACCACTTTTAGCTTACTTTTTTGTGACCAACCTTATATTGCCACCTAAATAACCCCCTTTGAACCTTAACCATTCTTTTGTTGATTTAACCATTTTGTTTCTGCCCATTTTATCCATTTGTTGTTTTACCCCTTTTTCTTACCCTTGGTTGTAGGAGTTAATGACAATTTGAGAGCATAATTAATATATATATGTGTGTGTGTGTGTATGTGTTTCCTATTACTTAAGTGTTCAATATTGATATGAGCGATGAGGAATGAGCAGTAGTCCAGGGATTTAAATAATTTGTACCCAAAAGAAAAAAAGAAAGAAATATGGTATTAAAAAAAAAGAAGAAGAAAAGGAAAAAAAATAATAAAAAGGCATATATTAAGCTTTTGGCACTGGACATGTTTAATTTGATTGCCTTTTGTTTTTGGATGAAACAAAGTCACTTGTGGTTGGAGTAGGAAGTGCTAAAGATCAAAAGCTCTGATTTTGTTAATCTCATACAATATGTTTACCCTATCATCCATCTTCCTACCAGTTCACCCTAGCCCCATTACAATCCCAAAAAGACCCTTTGATTGGTATTCAAATGATAGTTAAGCGGTGGAGATTGGATTAGAGTGCAAACTTATAGAAGTACTTATTGTGTTTGAATGAGTGTTTGTTGATTATTTAGCCTAAACACATTGAGGGATGTGAAGAGAAGTGTGGGGGAACGAGATGCATATGTCATAATCACTTGCAGTTGATCTCTATTGGATTCCTCTTGGCTTTGTTTAAGAAGTGGTTATATAACTATATTAAACTGTATTTTGATTGTGAATATAGAAGTGGAACTAAGAATGTCTTAAGCTTAGTTGATTGTGGAATTTTATTTCAGCGCATGACAGGTGCATTAGCGAGGCTAAGGAAAATTGGATTCAAAACTAAATATGAAGTGGGCATTGTTCTTGTTTTCTTGTTTTTCCTAGTTGTGGTTCGGTTCTTTCATATTTGAGAATTGCTTGGGGACAAGCAATGCTTAAGTGTGGGGGAATTTGATCAGTTCATATTTTATAGTGTTTTCTAGATTAAATTGTATGTTTTTAAGTATGTGATTTGTGATTATTGTTAGGAAATTGTGTAATTTTGTGTTATCTTTTGACTTAGGTGAAGTGGAAAAGTTATAGGAAGTTTTGAGCTAATTAGAAGAACTTAAACATGTTGGTGGAGAGCAATTGATAGGGGAATGTAGATTCAACACGGGCATATGGAAGAGGATCAATCAACATTGGTGTGTGGATTTAAAGCTTTCGCGTGTCGTTCTACATAAGGTACCTTCTGGCACAAGTGTGTAGATCCATATGGGCATATGGATGGTGACTCAAAGAAAGACACAATCAATACTAGCGTATCGTTTTCTGGAAATTTGAAGTCACCTGCATTTGGAATTCTCAAGTGTTGATGTGTGGCCCCATTTTAAAGACTCCAATTTTGATTGGCTAGGAATTAAAGTTTGTAAATATTTACTACCTTTTATATTAGGAAAGAGAGTCCTAATTAGGGAGGAACTCAATCTAATCTTCTAGGGTTTTTAATATGTTCTTTAGTTGGAGAAAAAGAGGTTCTAAATTCTCTCTATATTGGCATTGTTTACTTCTGAAATTTGGGCAGCAAAAGAGACCTTAGAAGTCATCTCGTCTTGCTCCAGCAATGCGTGCTTACATTTGGCGCTCATTTACCTTTGAAGTTGTCAAGTTTAAAGCTTTTGAGGATTGGAGATCAACCATCTAAGAGAGATTCAAGCTAATCAACTTCAGGGAGTTTTTATTTCCAATCTACTCTTCTTCTCTATTGTAGCATGTTTAGTTTTAGTTTTGGAATTGACTTGATAATGGTTAAAGCCATGCTTGGCTAAAGTTTTTGTTGGGTATTTAGTAGTTATTAGGATCTATAAACTTCCCCTTTTAGTTTTTAATGATATTGATTCCTTTCATCTTCAATCGTGCTTATGAAATTTTAAGTTGAATATATGATTGACCACCATCTATTTAATTTAGAATTGATATCTTAAAGGTGAGTTATTAGACAAATCATATGTAGCTTATCCTACAAATTGGGTTGAACATTGATACGCTATTAGCTTAGGTAGTTAGCAACTTAGGGTGAAAGCTGTAGAAATTTTAATTCATCGTGCTTAATCGAGATTGGGGGATATGAATTACGACTAATGTGCGAACTAAATACCTAATTAAGTCTCATAAGTAATTTAATCAAGTTTAGCTATCTCTTAGTTAATTTATTGCTTTAATTTTATTAGTTTAATCTCTATATCATCAAACTGAATAGAATGTTTAGTTGCATCATTGTGTTTCTATTAGCAATTTACGGTAATTAGGAGTTAAGTCGAACCGTTCCTTGAGATATCGACCTCGGGGGTGACTTGCTTGTGCACTTTCGAGTATTTAATTTGGTACATCATCATCATAGTCTAAAAAGTCTCCAATGAAGTTGCCAATATGTTTCTCCACTGCCATCAGCATGTATCCCACCGGCACTTCGTGAAATTGAACCCATACTAGAAGGTATATAAGTAGGATAATACCCGAAACTTCTCCTTTCTGGAGGTGATAAAGAACGAGAATGCGATTATCAAATGTCCACAACCCTCCTTCTAGAACATGTTTCATGTTTGGATTATGGTAAAACTGGAACAAAAATAGCTCGTTCGAAATCTCTTTTATATTAATACCCTTTCTTGGTCTCCATATACTTGCCATATGATACTGTATGACATTAAATTTGATAGTTCTATCAGTAAGGAATTTGCCAATCAAACAGAGGTCAGAAAAAACCTCATTGTTATTGCCATCATCTCCTTCAAGAACCAACTCCTCCTCCTCTTCTCTTATCAAAAATAAAGCTGTAAGGCTCTCTTCCATAGAAACAATGAAAAAGCAAAATCAAAACCAGAAGAAATATAGAAAAATCAAAACCCCTCACGAGTTGGACAGAAAAACGAAACCTCTAACTATAGAGAGTGTAACACCCTCCACATATTACAAGCATAACCTATAATATATAGAAAGTGCTACAGACTATGTGGCTATAACTATAACTTGTTTCTAATCACATTTTATATTCTAGGTTAAGCCTACAAGGCCTTCGTCTCATGCATCTAGTTTAGCTCTTTTTTTTTTTTCCTTTTTACCTCATATCATATTTCATAATTACATGTTAACAAATATAATAATCGCATCCCTTTAATGAATGCAATACATAAATGTATGTTATAAACATGTTGACCCAACTTCGATCTACATGGTCTCCTTTGCATGGGCTTAGGTATCTCCATTGTCAACTGCTACATTAACTTTATACTGACTCCATAACCTATGTGCACATGAAACACGCTAAGCTACACATGACTTAATAGTACACATATGCAAAATACATAATCATAACATTGATAGGGCATTCCTACTCATGTAATTGTTATATACATATATATCACATTTCTTTTATGCATGGTATTATGATTTATAGATAACATCTCTTTTTTTTTACTTTGATATTGTCATTTATTAATCAATGCATTGATCTCTTGAAGGCTCGAGCGTATATCAATTGTAGGAGTAGCATACAATTTCTTGTAATATTAATAATCATGTCACCGTACATTTCATTTCATTCTGTAATCACTGCCTCAATCCTTTTAACATATAATTACTATTCATATTACATTTTTCTAGTTACTAGCCCAAATCTCGTTCCCGAACTGTCGGGATACGGGGTATGGAATAGTGGAGCTCTACGAGTTTAAACCACCCTACTCACTCTGATTTCCTATCAAGAGTGCTCCACGATCTTAAGCCTCATTGACGGATTAGGATATATCTATGGAAACGAGACTATGGGCGCTCTACGAGCTTAAGCCTCCTTGTCTGATTACGATATATCATCTGTATATAACTAGGATCAGTGACGCTCTACGAGCTTAAGCCATCTTGTCCATAAAATATATAATTGGTTCTGTATCGTAAATCCCCATAATGGTGCACTATATATCCTAATTCTAGTCCTCATGTGGAGAAATTGGCATTTATATCAAAGTATCACTCTATTTTAATCACATTCTCTTATATTTCCATCATGTTCAACATAATATATTCATGTTCTCATATTACATGTATGCTTATCAACATGTTCCTATATGTTTTTACAACATATTTTAACATTTGGGCACAATCGGCATGTAACGGACTCACCAAATTATCATTTAAATATAGGTCACTATTGCTGTGAATAGTATTGTCATGACCATGACAAATATAGCTAGCCGTGACACCCAGCCGTGAAGGCTGCTAGATCAGCCTTCATGGCCATGACAATTTCTGTATGGTTGTAATGATGGTTGTAACGCTGGCCTAATTTGTGCCTATGGTCAAATTTTATCAAAATTCCACTTCTAAACTCTTCCTAAATATGCATAGACATCATCCATGGTCATTGGATATAAATTCAAACAAGTTAAGACAACTCAAATCATCACCCAAAATAGAGTCATAACTAAGCTTACAATTCAAGATTTACATATACGTTGTTTACACTTTGGCACATTTGTCATTTTCTTGTTTATTACCATATTTATACATACTCAAAGACTCTAATTAACCTTTCTAACATTTGATCATGCCATTTTATGCTTTCAAACCATATAACTTCTCATTACTTAGGAAATAAACATGTCAACACCAATTATGCACACAATTCATCATTTACATATATTTCATTATGTTCTTAAATAAGAGACTTATCTCTATTAAATTATTTCCTTTCAAGCACCTTAAGTGCCTTCATAGAGCATGTGTATCTACCATTTATCGATCCTTATTATAAGCATTTAAGTCTAGCTTAGAATCAATTAGGTTAATAACTCTAAAATAAGAATACGTAATTATTATTGCTAACCTCTTATTGCCATCTATATGAAATCGAGTTCCATTTATCCTTTATTTAATTTTACATATCTATCTTACTATTAGTTACTTTTATGCCTAGAATACTAGGTTATATCTTATCATACATTTGACATTGTCATATTATTCAAATTCCCTAACCCATTACTTATGAAATTCCCATATAATATATTCATATTTTTCATGTTTAGCTAATTCTTCTTCCATATATATGTTATCCATAGCTCTTAAATCTAATTAGTCTATCGCATATCTCCATTTTCCTCTTAGTTATCCATTATTCCCATTAACATACCATATATCCCATTTTCTTTTCATGTCATTCAACATTATATTATTTCATCTAAGCAAATTAAAAAGCATATGTATACTTACCTTCTATGGAGCCAGCTCAAAATCCAAGCTTTAAGCTTGCCTAGCCTCATTACTGGTTGATTTCCACCTTTTAAAGCATCACCTAACATAATCACAATTATTTCTCCTAAACTCAAGCTATATCTTAATTCTCAAACTATGACAATTATGTATAATCATAAATCTAATTCCATAATTCCCAAACAAAGGTTATTAAGCATATTTTCAACTCAATATCATGGTTTCTCACTTCTAATAACTTATAAATATACACAAATCCAAACACCTTCCATCTTCCATAACCTCTTCCATGGATTTCCAACCAAACAACACAATTACTTTATATAACTTCATAATCATAGTAAAGAGATAGAGTTCTTTTGTTTTCTTACCTCTTGATGACAAAATACACACTTGATCATGCAAGGAAACTCGTGGTCTCTCTTGCACTAATTTTATCTCTCCTCGAAAATCCCATCAAAGATGATGTTCTCCCCTAAATCTTGCTTTAATCTTGTTTTCTTTGTCGGTTTGATGCTCACTCAAAAACCATAAAAATTCACTCACTTTGGACTCTTGAGGGTGTGTGACAGGGGTTTGGGATTTGAAGATGGAAAAGATGATGAAAAATAATGATAAGAACATGGAAAAAACTTTATATAGTCACATTTTACGGTCATAAAGGGTCACTGTAATAACCGACCTTAAAAAGTCACATTTATCCATCATTTTCAATTGTCACAGCCGTGACACCACATTGTCACAGTCATGACACTTTAATTTTTCATAATTATTGATTTATTTCGTCCCTTTCTTAAAATCGAAGTCAAAATCAGACAATATACCTCACATATATCTTCATATACCTCCAATATACTTGCCATATATTCTCAAAACTTATTTATATATATATGTATTTTAGATTCTTACTTTTAATTACCCATTTACCCTTCATGTACCACAATAGCTTCTAAGCTCTATTAGCAGACGTTACAGAGAGAAAGTTCACATATTTTTTATATAAGTTAGATTACTTATTTGGATTCAATTTCAACAACATTAATTTATTAATATGGGTTCATGAATGATTATAGGAATCCAAATTTCCCCATCAATGTTTCAATTTAATTTTGGGTGGTAAGAATTATTGAAAAATCACATCAAAGTTAATCAACAACAAAATTCAAACTTCTCAACTTATGATAAAAACTAAATAATAAATTACTCTTATGTTTGAACACTCCAAAAGGCCAGAGCATAACATTATAAGAACTTGTTATAGTTAATTATATTATATATTACTTTTAAATTTTTAAAACAATATACCTTCTTTAAAATTTTAAAAAATATTTATTTTTTTCTTTTTAACGGTCTTTGTTTTTCTTGAAATAGTCATTAATTTGTCCCTAAAATGTCCTCTGGCATTTAAAATATATTCATAGTATCCTATATTTTTATATTATAAATATATTTTACGTATATATTTATTTCTAAAACTTAATAAAGTTTTTAAATATGTATTTCTAAACGAAAATAAAAAAATCTATGGTATTTATGTAATTTTTTAAAATTTTTTTATACATTCATTTACTAGCCTAGCAAGCTTGCACATGGTTGAAAGTGAAAGAATTTTTGAAGCAAATCACTACATTAATATGTATAATTATTATTATAACTGCAACATAAAAAGTAGTCTATTTTCTTATCTCAAAGTTTTTGTTTTCTTATAATACTCATTCACACTTTTTGAATATAATTAACAGTTATCTAATTTAAAGTATTAATTAATTTAAATTCCTAAAATCAAATGAACATTAATTATGTGAAATTTATTTAAAATAACTTAGAATAACTGTCACACACGTTTTTATATGTCATTTTCTTTCTATAAGCATGTTATATATGAACGAATTCATAATTAATATTAATGATGAATAACTTTCATTTACACAAACCAAATTATATGTTTGTTATATGCAAATTATATTGGTGTTATAGGATAAGAAATCCTGCACAAATCTAAATTATTTTTAATGATGAACCCAAATTGTGTAACACCAAAATGAACATAATAATGTGTTTTAATCACGTATTGATTCAATGTTGTAGAATACAATATTTTTTTTAAGATATAACATATTTAAAAATTAGTGGAATGAGATTGCAAAAAAAATAAAGTAATGTGTTCTTTAAATATGTAGGTTATTTAAAGTTATATTGGTTGTATGTTATATGTAGGTTATCTAATATTATATTGGTGGTACATAATTCGAATTCTTGCACATTTATTGCTTATTAATTTGTTACTGCCACATAGACCAAGTTATATGTACGTTATCTAAGGTTATATTGGTATATGTTATATATTTATGTAAGGTTATATTTGTATCATATATCAAGTTATATATTATACGTATGGTCTTATATGTTATATATAGGTTATCTAAGGTTATATTGGTATATTTTATATGTTTATCTAAGGTTATATTCATATCATATACCAAATTATATATTATACGTAAGATTTTGTATGTTATATGTAGGTTATCTAAGATTATATTGGTGGTATATGATACCAATTTATGCAATATATTAATGACTATTTTCTTTCCATTATTATCCCTTCCTTCTTAGTTCTCTGTTCCTAAAAGTTTTTCGTTAATATTCAAGTCCAACAAATAAGGTTTTAAAGGCAACATCGCAACATAGTAAAAGGACTAAAAGAAGGAAAAATGAATTGTCTAACAAAAATCAAATCCAACACAAAATTTTAAAAAAATTAGGTACATACACCAATATCTACAAAATAATAAGAACGACAACAAGAACTTTAAAATGGCATGGTTAAAAGCATATACCGAAATTTTAAAATTGTAGGAGTATTATTAGAATAAAGAAATCAAATACGATCGACACATGTAAAGATAACGACAATCATTGAATATCTGGCAATGATGCAAAGCTAACTAATTAAAAATGTTGAAACAAGCTTGTCTGTTCGAATAGGTAACAACCAAATATCAGACTAATTCCAAATTTCCGCAAGAAAAGGAAAATTCAAAAATGACACCAAACTTTAAATGAATTGTGATAAAGGCAAAGGAAAATGGAGAACTCAAAGAGGAAGAAGGAATAACTAATAAAGATAAAAATATGATCAAATTTTTTTAAGGAATAGAAAAGTAAAATAGGCAAAAGACTTTAATTATTCTAATTGAGGGAGTGAAGAATTAAGGATCTTTTTAATATAATTGATTTTAAATTAAAGAAAATTATGAAAAAAATGCAAAATATCAATGGTTGATTTGATAAAAAGAATAAAATGACGCTATTTAAGTAACAATTGCTATATCCTGAACCCCGGTACATGTAGCATTATGGACCGAGGTCTATTACACGTGTAAGAGGCGGTAACAATTTTATAAATAAATCAAATTTACACAATTATAAAAAATATAGTGACATTTTTGTAAATATTCATCATTTGTCATCAAGTAAAGGTTCATTAGTTTATTAAGAAATATTCATTTGTTATAAAATGAAAGTTCATTACGAATAAAATAAATGTTCATTAATTTATTCAAAAATGTTCATTTGTAATGAACTTTCAGTTGTAAAATTGAAAGTTCATTACAAATAAAGTAAATATTCATTAGTTTGTTAATAAAGATTTATTTGTTATAAAATTGTAGGTTCATTCCAAATAAATTAAAAGTTTATTACGAATAAACTAAATGTTCATTAGTTTATTAAGAAAATTTTATTAATTATAAAACTGAATGTTTATTATGAATAAAATAAAAGTTCATTAATTTATTAATAAAAATTTATTTTTTGTCCATCAAATTAAATGCACAGAGAAATGAAAATGAACATTTACGATAAATTAATGAATTTTTAGTTTATTCATAATGAATTTTCAATTTATTGTAAATTGTAATGAATATTTCTTAATAAACCAATGAATATTTACTAATAAACTAGTGAACTTTAATTTATTCGTAATTAACTTTCAGTTTATTCATAATGAACATTTTTTAATAAATGAATGAACATTTTACTTTATTCGTAATGAACATTTCTTAATAAATTAATGAACATTTACTTTTATCACAAATGATGAATATTTATAATATCACTACCATCTCTCATATGTGTCAATTGAACTTTAATCTATAATGCATCCTGAACCGAGGTTTAGAATATAATTTGCTATTTAAGTAATCAATTTTTAAAAAGAGGAATTTTCGCCTTCCACTATTTTTTAATTGTTTTTTTTTCAATATTACCAATAATTTTTTTTAATTTTCATCTTCATCAATTTTTTTTTCATCTGTAGTTACTTTTTTAATTCTATCTTTTTTTTTCCTATCTTTCTTTGTTCTTCATTGCGACTCTATCTATTCTTAACAACCTTTACACAATTTTCATCCTAGGAATACCAATTTGATCGTTTCAGCTTTTTCATCTTCTTCAAGATCCACCATCGCAAACTTTCTCTTATTTCTGATATGGTATTCTCTGATCTCGTTGCCCTTCTACTTCTTTAAAAAAAAGAAAAATCACCATTGAAATTCATAATGATGTAGCAATTATTTTTAGGATTTAGTTTTCATTCTAATTTCGAAGAATTCATCGGGTTGCTTTAAGATGAAGCTTTGAGATTGAGTTTGTTTATTTACATTTTTTGAGTTTTTGTCTGTGTTGTTGTTGATTTCTTTTTTATTCTTTATTTTTTTGGTTAAAATCACTAAGATATCCTCAAAGTATATCCAAGGTATTCCCAAAGGTATACCGAAGTATTTCCAAGATATTACCAAGATATATCCAAGGTATGCCTAAGGTATACTAGACTTTATAGCCTTTGTTCACACTGTTTTAGGCTAAGGTATCCCAAAGACATACCGAAAGTATGCCCAAGGTATACTGAACTTTATAATCTTTGTTCATAACTGTTTTAGGTCTAAGGTATCTTTAAGATATACCAAATGTATGCCTAAGATATACAGGACTTTACAACATTTGTTCACAACTGTTTAATCCCAAAGTATCCCCAAGATATATCTAAAATATGCCCAATGCATATATGATTTTATAGCATTTGTTCACAACTATTTTAGGTCTAAGATATCCCTAAGATATACCTAAGGTATGACCAAAATATACTAGGGATTATTTTATGTTCTATTAAGTACTTTAGATCGAAGGTATACCCGATATATATCCAAAATATACAGAAATTGCATGTGTAATTGTAGAAAATATTTTTTGATAAAATTGAAAAAAAATATTGATGGAAGATAAAGTTATAATTATTTATTTATTTTTATATATATTTATGAAAAAATCCCTTTTAAACATGTTGCTCGATATCAATTTTTCAAAGTGAAAGACACCGCTAGAAATCCCACGGCCCGACCCCTGCACCGAGCCGTGGGCCTAGCCAGCCAGCCTCCACGTAAGCGGGAAATCACATTTCCCCTGCATTATAAAGGCGGGAAATATCACCTTGATCCAAACCCGACTCAAAACCAGGCGGTCCAATTTTCCCTTTTCAAACCGCCAACACATATAAATAACGAAACCCAAAGGACCGAAACGGTACTTCTCACTTGGTCGTTTTTGTTAGAAAATCGAAAAATCGCTTCCAATTTGAACTCTCTTTTCCTCTCCACAAGGGGAAAAGGAACCCTCGATCCCTGGGAACAGCAAGCAAGCAATGGCGAAACCCTCGAAACAACAGGCGTCGTCTGATGATGATCTATCCGACAGCTCTAATTCGTCGGAGGAGGAGCAATTGAACGAGCAGATCAACGAGGACGACGACGAAGAGGAGCTCGAAGCTGTGGCTCGCTCCGCCGATTCAGATGATGACGAACCTGCCGACGAGGACAATGCCGACACTGAGGATGCCGATGAGGTGATTTTTGCGATTTTGATGGATATTAATAGTTAGCGTGTATCTACGTTTTTTGTTCTACCAAAAGAAGTGGCGGATCTATGAAGGGTTTTGATGGTCTAGGTTTGGGGTTACATTAAGCATTTGCTACATTGCATTCAGTTGCAGATAAAGAGAAATTATCTGAGTTTTTCTATCCTTGAGTTTGTTTGTAGAGGTTGTTGGCGGAGCTCCAAGGAATCAGAAATTTTGAATTAGGCTTGAAAATATGGAGTTGCTGGCGTGCTAGGCTTAATCACCTGGGTTTGCTGCGTCCCTTGGCAAAAAGTATTTGGCTATATGATATTCTTGTAAAAAAATATGCAGTCTCTTTTTTCTATTGATTATTTTGCACTTATAATCGAAGAAGAGGTAGGTGGTTGGAGAAATTAAATAGAAGAAAGAAAACTAGGAGAACTGTTGTACTCCGTGCTTGCATTTGCAATTTGCTAGTTCGTGTTTTGAACTAATGAACATACCTTTTTACTGTTACTTGTGCATTTAAATTCATTTTGAGTGTTTTGACGCATGTTTGTGTGCAACATTTCCTTTTGACTGTAGATTCTGTGCAAAATTTTACCTGCAGGATGGAAACAACAATGAAATTAGCAAGCGTGAAAAGGAAAGACTCAAAGAAATGCAGAAAATGAAGAAACAGAAGATTCAAGAGATATTGGATGCTCAAAATGCTGCTATAGACGCTGATATGGTGTGCTTGTTACACAGCTATTCAGTTTATGCTTGTTGCTTGTAGTATGTGGGAAAATCATAGTACGATTTTGCTGACTTTTAGTCTAATGGCAGAATAATAAAGGAAAGGGGCGCTTAAAGTATTTGCTGCAGCAGACTGAGTTGTTTGCTCATTTTGCTAAACCTGATCACTCTGCATCCCAGAAGAAAGTCAAGGGAAGGTATGAGCTGGGTTCTTGACAAAGTAAATGCTGTAGTTTTTGTAATCCTGTCTTCAACCACTTCGCCAATCATGCATTATTCTATTTCCTATGTTAGAATATCAATAAATAATAATTGATGTGAGAGTTCTGACAGCAAAAAGGTCCTTAGCAAAATTGTTGGGGAGATAGGTCTTTAGTATTAGCTCAAGTGGCTTTCTGATGGGGTTGGATACCTGTGTTGAAATTCTTACTTTTGGTGAAGAGGGTCTAAATGACAGAAAGAATTGTTCTGTTTATATGGTGTTGCATGTGATTTTTTTTTGAATTATTAACATGTTTTTGGGGTTAGAACACAAACATGTGTTGCACCTACATGAGTATAAATGCTGACCAATTCTAATGAAAACATCTTTGTTAACCCAAATTTAGGGGTCGACATGCGTCCAAAGTAACTGAAGAGGAAGAAGACGAAGAGTGCCTGAAGGAGGAAGAAGATGGTTTATCTGGGGCGGGAAATACACGATTGGTGGCACAGCCCTCTTGTAAGTGCTGTCTCTGTTATTTCCCCTCTATTGTGCACATGCATCTCATGTTTTAGTGGCTTTTCTTAATGTTTTCGTTATACCTTGTCAGAAACACAGTTTATACATAATCCCTAGTTTCAAATGGATATATATATATATATATAGAGAGAGAGAGAGAGAGAGAGAGGTTCTTGTTGGCTTAAGAAATTTTCAGAAGACATTTTTTTGTTTCTGTTTCAAGTGTTGCTCAATTTGTTATCTTCACATTTACTACTTTTTGCAGGTATTCAGGGAAAGATGAGGGATTACCAACTTGCAGGGTTAAACTGGCTTATAAGACTCTATGAGAATGGCATAAATGGAATCCTTGCAGATGAAATGGTATGCCATGTTTTTAATATTGGTTTTATGACCTTAGTGCTTTGTTCAGTTGTGTCATGATTGCAGTCTGTAGACTCCGTACACTATTGCATTTCATGTATTTTAATGACACGATCTTGCTATCTAGGGTCTTGGTAAAACTTTGCAAACCATCTCTTTATTGGGTTACCTACATGAGTTCAGAGGAATAACTGGTCCTCATATGGTGGTTGCTCCAAAGTCTACACTTGGTAACTGGATGAATGAAATTCGCCGTTTTTGTCCAGTCTTGCGCGCTGTAAAGTTTCTTGGCAATCCTGATGAAAGGGTAAGTCGCTAGAAATGTACTTCAGTGGCTAAATTTTTTATTTTCATATTATATTTTTGTGGATGATTCTCTGCTGCTGTGGTTTTGTGGTTCTAAAGTTTTGTGGTTTCCTGTTTTTGGCAGAGACATATACGTGAGGATTTACTTGTCGCTGGCAAGTTTGATGTCTGTGTTACAAGTTTTGAAATGGCAATCAAAGAGAAGTCCACATTGCGCCGCTTTAGCTGGCGCTATATAATCATTGATGAAGCACATCGAATTAAGAATGAAAACTCTCTTCTTTCAAAAACAATGAGACTTTATAATACCAATTATCGTCTCCTCATTACCGGCACCCCACTTCAGGTATGAATTTGCTCTCTAATGGATGGTAATTTGAGAAAGTATTCTTTTATCTACTGTATTATGCTGTTAAGCAGAAAGAGCGTTAGGTTGGCTGGCATGTTGGAGCCAAATTGGTTGATTTCTTTTATTTGAATGTTTTATTTTCTGGATGCATTTAACTTGTATAGCCTATGTAGTTTTGTTCTTGTTATATAATTTAAGTATTTTCATTGTATGGTCTGATGTGCAGAACAATCTACATGAGCTCTGGTCTCTTCTGAACTTTTTATTGCCAGAAATTTTTAGCTCGGCTGAAACTTTTGATGAATGGTTTCAAATCTCTGGTGAAAATGACCAGCAGGAGGTTGTGCAACAACTTCACAAGGTAGGCATGTTACCTTTATATTTTTGAGTCTTAAGGTTTCTTACTTGGGTTTAATTAGTTTTGCGGAATCTGCATGTTCAAGGTTCTTCGGCCATTTCTTCTTCGAAGACTGAAATCAGATGTTGAGAAAGGGTTACCTCCAAAGAAGGAAACGATACTGAAAGTGGGCATGTCACAAATGCAGAAACATTATTATAGGGCTTTACTGCAGAAAGATCTTGAAGTTGTTAATGCTGGTGGAGAGCGTAAACGTCTTCTGAATATAGCAATGCAGCTGCGTAAATGCTGTAACCATCCATATCTTTTCCAGGGTGCTGAACCTGGCCCACCATATACAACAGGAGAGCACCTTATT
>CATIWF010043218.1:0-56317 GCA_949630135.1 Balakata baccata
GTCCCACTAATTAGCTTAATATCTCATCCTATTGGTTCATTAACTTAATTAATCTTGATTAAATTTTAATTATGGAAAATTCCACCTCTACCCCATGATTTTCTAATTCTTACAAAATTTCCTCCAATAATTTCAGTAATAGCGATTTTGTCCATAGAGAAATTTTTAAATTTTTCCTAATTTTTCCACCAATCTTTTAATTTCATATTATTAATATCTCTACTTATTTTCCCTCATAATTTATCATTTTTTTCATGAGTCCAAATTTAGACTTTGACCGGACCGACGTGCCCAACTATAGTCACGCACGATCAAAGCCTAAATCGCTGGACATTACATCTATTACATTAAAATCCATCAAGCTTTACAGTTCACGTGAACAGTGTCCATGCATTTACTTTTCTGCCCTTAGCTTCCCTCTACACTCATAAATGAAAATGAAACGGCACCATTTTGAAGATTGTACATTACCCCTGCCACACTAACTAAATGGTGTCATTTGGATATGAATAAAAGCGAAAAATCTTTTCATACGGTTCTTCTTTCTCTCTTCAGCTGTTGCATCCCCTTTCTTTTCCTCTTTTGCTCTTTCAATCTTTTTACAGCCCTTTTGCTCCTCCATGCTCTCTTCTACTCGATTTTCTCTTTCTATTTAGTTTTTTTTTTCTTTTTTTTTTTTGGCCACAACAGCCTCTAACCTTACCTTTCATTCCCTTATATTATTCTCTCCCTCCCACCTTTAACGATCTTGCTCTCCTCCATTCTTTCTTCTGCCCTTCAGCTAACTGTACACTAACCTTACCTTATTTCTTTACATGTTCTTCCACCATGTTATGCTCTCCATTTCTTATTCTGTGTAAATGATTTTTTTGGGCTTTCATAGTTGTCAGTCGTTTTTTCTGATGATCTTGCTCGATTCTTAGATGTTTGGATAGAGAAAAATGCTATTGTGCCTGTCAAGGATCATGACCAATGTGGTAAGTGTCTTTCCTTTATTTTCTTTCTTTATTTTTTCCTGTCAATGGAGATCTACCTATTTGGTTTTTTTGTTATTGCTAAACAATGGGTTCCCTTCATTTATTCTCAACAGGTTCCTTTTAAATTTTGATCAAGGAAGCAAAGTGAGTGGCCATGTCGGCAATTAATTGAACATCTAGAGGACTACAAAGAGAAAAATAAGTTGAAGTGCGTTGGTTGTGCCATAGAATGCAATTGACACAACTAGTGCTATCGTCAATTATGAATTTGAGGAATTTTCCTAGTTTGTGCTCGCAGGAAGTGACGATGCTAGGAATTTCAGTGTGGGAGAGGGAATAGCATAAGCGAGAGAAAGCAATTGGATCTGATGAGGAGAATGATGGAGTTTAGGTGAGAGAAAGGAGATCAAAATTGTAACACCCATAATTAGGGCTGTCATTATGCATGAATACATGAGATATGAGGGGTATATTGGTAATTAAAAGTAAGGACATAAAATACATGTATATATAAGTTAGATTTAATGAGGTATATGTAAGGTATATGTGAGGTATTTTGGCTTCAGTTTCAAGAAATGGATGAAATTAAACAACAATTATGGAAAATTAAGGTGTCACAGCAGTGACAAAGGGGATTCACGGCCGTGACCATTGAATTTTTGGGATAAACATGACTGCTAAGATCGGTTGCTACAGTAACTCTTCATGACCATGAAATGGTCTGTATATAAGCTTTTTCTACATTCTTATCACCATTTTTCATCATATTTTTCATCCTCAAACCCCAGACTCCTGTCATACATACCTAAGAATACTAAGAGAGTGATTTTTCATGGAATTGTGAGTGATTTAACACCAAACCAAGAGAGAGAACACAATCAAAGCAAGATTTGAAGAAATCATTATCTTTTATGAGTTTTTGGAGGAGAGAGAAAGTTGGTGTAAGAGAATCCACACATTCCTTGCATGATCAAGGGTAGTTTATACCTTCAAGAGGTAAGAAATTACAAGAAACTCATCTCCTTGTTCTGATTATAAAGTTATATGTGGTGATTATGTTGTTTGATGAAAACCCTTGGAGTAAGATGAAGGGTGATTGGATTTTGTATGTTTTTGTATTCTTTGAAATTATTAGAAGTGAGATACCATGATATGAAATTGAAATCATACATAATAGCCATAGTTTGGGGAGTATGAATTAGTTTTACGTTTTTGTCATGCCGCTATAGGTATAATATTTGATATATGGTTATAATTGTTATAGGGAGACAAAGAGAGTAGATAGCTCCTTAGTTGAGTTTTTTCAAGTTCCTAATAGAGGTTTGTACATATATACATTGTTATTTGCCCCCTTAAAGGTGATAAATGCATGTTTAAAATGAATTTTATGCTTATAGGGTAGTTGAGCATGCTTAATTAATAAGTGATATTTTATCATTGAATTTGAAAGCATGAAATAGTATAATACATGTTAGAGATATTAAAATGAGCATTGAAATCCGTATTAAGTGTCAAACAGAGTATGAAATAGCCAAAGTGTTAAAACGGGTGCAAAGCACATATTAAGTTTGAGTTGTGAATTTGGTTGTGACAAATTTTGGGGGTTGATTTGAGTTGTGATAATATGTTTATTTTGGTGTCCAATGACTATGGATGATGTATTTGCATGTTTAGAAAGTGATTAGAAGTGGAACTTTGACAAAATTTGACCATAGGCATAAATTATAACATTTCACAATCGGTGTCACAACCATACTGAAACTGTCATGATCATGAAAGCTGAGTCCAGTAGCCTTCACAGTTAGGCTTCACGGTCAAACCAAGATTCATGGTCATGAAGATACTATTCACAGCAATAGTAACCCGTGTTTAAATGATATTTTGGTGGGACATGTCGATTGTGCCCAAATGTTATAGTATGATGTAAAAATATATGAAAACATGTTATTGGGTATAAATGTAATATATGAACATGTATATAATATATGGAAACAAGAAAGAATGTAATTTAAAATGTAAGGGATGCTTTGATATAAATGCCCAATTCTCTACCCGATAACTACTTTAGGGTAACTGATGCATCATAAAAGAGATAAACGATACATATCAATGAGATATGTAAGTGAGGATTAGGTTGATTAGCCCTGGTTTGATTGCCCATGTTCTTGGTACTCATATTTTTATACTCAATCATGTTAGTTGAGCTCTAATTTGTGTGAATACGCTTGACTTGAGGGAGCTCAAATGAGTATACAGATTACAATGGTTGAGTAGGATGACTAGCCCTAAACTGGATGTGCCTACTTCATACCTTGTATACAAAGTGAGTAGGATAACTAGCCCTTGACTGGGTGCGCCTACTTCACACCTCGTATCTGGCCAGTCCGGAAATGAGGCTTGGACTATATTTGTCAAAGTTATTATTGAAAAAGAAAATGAACAAGAAAGATATTAATGGTAAGAGTAACAATGAAAGTATAATGCATATAATATGACATTGACATGATGAGTACATATAGTTGATACGATATTTCTTTATTTTCCTTAAACACTGAATCATATACTCAGATGTCATGATATATATTATGTAATGTTTATATGATTGCATGAAAAAATTCCAATGCCTATATATACCACTAAATTAGAGATAATTTAGTGTGGATTTTTCTCACGCAGGTCAAGGAGCTTGTAAATAATAGAAGTTAGTAAAGAGAAGTCTGCTAGAGCTCATTTCAATAGAGGACATTTGAAACCCAGTTTATGGGTCTAAGTTATCTTATTTTGTATTTTGTATATACATGCATATGAGCATAGTAAATATGACTTGTGAGATGACATACTTGTGATGTATGTATATATTATTAAAAAAATATATTACATGTACCTTAATGATATAAACAGTGAATGAATATGAATACGACATACATGGTAATATTATTTAACCGATATAGAAGAAGTACAGATAGTGACATTCTATCTATATAATAAGATTGTTCATGTTATTAGGTGATATAATAGGCATAGTCCTATTATAAATGGGTCAATAGTTTGGAGATTTTTTATTTTTTGATTCTAGGATAACAGGTTCCCTTTTATTGTTTTTGTTAAAAACTTGTTGTTTCATTTTATAGGATTTCAAGATCTTATATATATTTGACCGTGTGCTTTTATTGTTTCTCTTAAAAAATTGTTATTGGCTTATCTAGGATTTCAAGATCTAATGTTGATTTGGCCACGTCCATTAAGACCATGAAGGATGATGTTAAATGATACTTTTGAAATAAAGGTAATTCCTTTTTATTTATTTTGTAGATTCTCAATTATAGGAAAATAGGAGATGTTTTTATTGTCCTTTTAAAAAAATTGCTGCTGCATTTTCTGTTTAAAACATAGCGAATTGGAGAAAGTGAAATTGATAGAATTAGAACATTGCAACCAGGCAGTTGTGATGTTATGGAACTTCTCCTCTAGCCTTTAAAGAACGAAGGTAAATAAGCTAAGTATTATCATCTTGCTTTGTGGAATTTTTGTTGCTTAGTTTTGCATAAATAGAAAATTAACAGATCATGATTTTATATATTTTCTTCCATTTTTGTTGCATAAAGCTTGAGTTTCTAGATTTTGTGAACCATAATTTAGAGATAATATTTTTTTGAATGCATATACCTTTTCCAAGAGAAAAAGAGAGGAAAGACTCTAGATTCTATTGCAAATTTTTATATGTAAATTTTCAATGGATACATCTACTGTAGTTTTCTGATGTACCTTTATATTTGATATTTACAATTAACTCACTTGGCTAAGAATTGTTGCCATTAATGTTGAATGCTATATGCTCAAGTTAATTTATGTATTTTAATTACTAGAAAGGGGGCAATCCCAAAATAGCAAGCCTTATTGGTTGAGATGTTCGATCGGATAATTAGTATTTGATATTACATATATTATTGAAATAATAAATTAGATGGAAGACTGATCTGAGAAAGGCATTCACTATAGTTGAGGTATCATGGTAAACTATATTTACAGGTAATTCTTGATGCAAAAAACTAATTTTGTTTTGACTTGACACTAATAGGCAATGCTAAGAATATTACATGCATTTATAGAAGTGGATTATAACTAACATTTGATTGTTTCTCATCTGCAAAACTGGATAAACTTGAACCTTTAATAGTAGACTGGAAATATGCTCAGTCATATTTAGGCACCAGTCATATATATGCTTCAAAGGATTTCCATCAATATATTAAGGTAATATATATATATATATATAGAGTATGTTTACATGATAGGATACTACATGACTTTGTATTCATTTCTACATATTCTTTTTGCATTTCATGCTATGAGATTTGAATGATATTGTTAAATTTTCACTAAACAAAAATATGCATCTATTGAATGCATCTATTGAAATACTATAATGTTGTCACTTCTTTAATGATTTTTTACTTGCACTGTTGCACTTGTAAGTACAAATGAGATGAGTATGTGTTTGATAAGTTTCCTTCCAAATGCAAAAACTCTACACTTTTTTTGCTGATTTATTGGCTAATGATATACTTCAAATGCAGTCCTTGCCTTTTGTTGTTTATATATAATTTGCTATCTATGGTTATTTAGAAGTGACGATGTTAAGAGTTCAAAATTGTGGATTAATTTGCCTTTTTTTTTGTTTAAATTTGCTTTTTTTTATTAATTTGCATTTTTTTATTTAAATTTGCTTATTTTTTTTAAATTTGTTCAAATAAAATATGATTATCGAGCTTGAACTTGTTAATACAATTATCGAGCTATTATCAAATAGCTCGTTTATATAATTATCGAGCTCTTATCGAATAACTCAATTATATGATTATCGAGCTCTTATCGAATAGTTCGTTTATATGATTATCGAACTCTTATTTGCTTTTTTTATTTAAATTTGCTTATTTTTTATTAATTTGCTTTTTTTTTTTAAATTTGTTCAAATAAAATATGATTATCGAGCTCGAGCTTGTTAATAGAATTATCGAGCTCTTATCAAATAGTTCGTTTATATAATTATCTAGCTCTTATCGAATAACTCAATTATATGATTATCGAGCTCTTATCTAATAGTTCGTTTATATGATTATCGAGTTCTTATCGAATAACTCAACGAGCATTTAACGAATCAGGCTCAAGCCACTCGTGAATATCTTAATTTTAATATAAGCCGAGCTCGAGCTTAGATATTAAAGTTCGAATTGAGCTTGAGCTTAACCAAAATATTAACGAACAGAGCTTGAGCTCATAAATGTTCAGCTCGGTTCGACTCATTTGTAGCCCTAATTTCAAAAATTTATCAGCATGATTATTTAAAAAGTCTGAAGAATAGGATTCTTTTTTTTTTCTTTTTTTTAGGAATATAAATTTCTATCGTATTTTATTTCTAATATTCTTAAGTGGCAAGTATAGCCATTGTCTATTTGTATTTTTGGCAAAAAAAAAAACTCAAAATTAGTTTATAGTCAAATAAAATTTAAATGGCTTAACTCAAAAATTATTTAAATTTAATCTCTAAATATGATTGCAAGAATGGATAAGTATTATATTTTAAAAAAATCACATTAAAATTATTTGCTATATATTTTATATAAATAGTTTTTGTGGTATTTTATTTCCATTCACACAAGAGAAAAACGATGTCGTATAGTGCCAAGAGAATATCATCTCTTCAGGCAAATGATGTCGTACTGGACCTGCTGTTTTTTTCCATCCACCGGCACCAAACAGCCGGCCAATGAATAAGACGCAACATCTTCCTTTTTTTTTATTTTTCCTTTTTTTAACAGTTTTTTTATTTTGATATTTTTCTATTATATATTTTTAATTAATATATATGTTATATTAATATAATTTAATAATTTAATAATTATTTATAAATACTAAAAAAGGAAAGAGATAGCTTATAATACCATTTTAATTTAAAATATTGCAATTTTTGATAAGATATTATTACTAGTAATAATAAATAAATAAATAATTAAATTGTTTGGTTTTGAATAATTGCAAAAGAAAAAAAAATGAAATGATTGTTTCAGTAATAAATAATTTCAAGAATTTGTCAACATGATCATTTAAAAAGCTTAGGATTCTTTTTTTTTTTCCTTTTTTTTAGGAATATAAATTTCTATCATATTTTATTTCTAATATTGTTAAGTGGCAAGTATAGCTATTGATTTTCTATCTATTTGTATTTTTGGAAAAAAAAAAAAGACTCAAAATTAGTTTATAATCAAATAAAATTTAAATGGCATAACTCAAAAATGATTTAAATTTAATATACTGCAAGTTTAATGGATAAGTGTTATATTTTTAAAAAATCACAACAAAATTATTTCCTATATATTTTATTTCTAATTTAAATTTTAATATTTTTTCAATGATTTGAATTTTAATATTTTATTTAATACCCAATTGGATAGTTAATTGGACTTTCATCAGTTGATGTATGAAAATTGCATTCATATTATGATTGGAGTCATACCATAATTATCAAATATTGTATAATATTTTAGAATTACACAGATAATTATATGTTTGATAAAATAAAATCACAACAAAATTACTAATAATAAAGGAAAAATTTAAAAAAAAAACATAAATAATAAAGATTGATTATCAAGAAATAACAAAATGAGAGTCACAAAATGTCTGATGCAATGCGAGAGTAATATACTAATTTATATATAAATTATATATTTGTATCTTAAATATTATATTTTATATGTTTATTATGTATATATATTTTTTAAATATTATATTCTATATGTTTATTATTTATATATTTTTTAATATAAAATGATATAAAATATTAAAAATTGGAGCATTTTTTGTCTACTTGTTATTTATATTGTATAATTTATAAATGTCCTAATAAATAAAAATTTAATTATTTTTTTTATAAAAACAAAAGTCAACTATAATTTGTAATTATCAACACTTTATACATTTTTAATGTAAAAATACATATTTATTTTGTTATGAAGCCAATTTTTATTTTAAAAATAATAAATTTTTATAAATGAAAAAAAAAATATATATATATATATTTTATATTAAAAGTAACAGGTAAAATATAAAATATTAATAGCCTTAATAAATATAAAAGGATTTTTATTGTTTTAGTAATTTGTTGTGAATATTAATTAGAGAGGAAGAGAAAAAGGGAGAGAGAGAGAGAGAGGGTCCCTTTAGCGGATTCGTTTCTTGTCCAGTTGTGATCAGTCTCGGCCCACTCTGTAATTGCAACCTTCCTAAAACCCTCCTTTCTCTACATGCTTATCCTTGTCATTTTTCTTCAGGATTTTGTCATTGATGTCTAGTAATCATGCTTACTCATACTCTTTCAAATCACCAGTTGCACAGATTTTCCCTTTATTTTTTTTCTTCTTTTTTGGTATGTAAAGCCCTGAACAATCAGAGATAGGAAAGTTAATAACAGAAATCAATTTGGGTTTATCACATTTTCCTTTATTGGAAAATTTGTGATATCTCTTAAAAATGGAAAATTAAGCCTATTACTAGCTGTACTTCATCAGTTTAACCCTCTCCATCACTCACATTTCCCTTTTCCCTTCAATACCCTCCATTCCATCATTAAACCTTCAATTGTTTGTTTTTCTACTCATTACTGAAAAAGAAACTTGGGTAATGAGTTTTTTGTTGAAATTCATGTGAATGTCCAGGTGGGTTTCTTGTTTTCTTTTGTTTCTTTTCAGGTGTGAGAAGAAAAAAAAAATGGAGGTTTTTTGGAATTATATTGATAATGGACAATGTGGGTTTGCTTGTTTGTTGTTAGGAAAGTACAAATGCAGAGGAAAATGTGGAGAGAAGGACATAGAAGGAGCCCTCGAATCTGTGCTTTGGATGCGAGGAAGGCTCAGCCAGCGAGGCGGGACCCTGTTGCTCAAAGTAGGCGTAGTACCATTTCTACTACTCCTAGTAGTACTAACACTGGTATACACGTTGAACGAAAGGCAAAGAAACCCCGCCCATGGGGGAAGAGTGAGGGGCCAGCCTCGCGGACTAGGGCTAAGAAAAAGAGGAAGCTGAGGCCGCTTCAAGATGTGGCTTCTCCTTCTACTCCACAGGTTTTGCTTTGATTAATTTATCTATGCATTTACCTTTTTATTTTTGTTTGTGGAAATCATGATTAGTTTCATTAGTTGTTTGACTAATGTATAACTTTTCCATATGTGGAAATTTTTTGTGCTTAGTTCCTGTTCACTGCAATGATTGAGTTGGTCTTGTCCAAGGTGTACTTCCATTTGGGATCTTGGTTGTTGAGGGTCTTTAAGAGGGCTTTTTAAAAACTAAAAGAGATGCTTGAGCTGCATTTTAATTACTCTATTGTTGTTACTTGGGAGACATCAGTGACCACGAAACTGGACACCCCACCTTGACTATAGAGCATTCTTTTGTTTTTATATGATCATATCCTTATTTTATTTCTTCTTTCAGGTACTGGATTTCAAGATATTCTGTCTTTATTTATTTATATTTTTAATTTAAAATGTTTCAATATTCATTGCTTCTCTAGAGTACTTAGAGAAGCCTGCCAATTCTGCAAAAAATTTAAAGAGTTAAGTTTTTTATTGTTTTTATTCCCAAGATGGTTTAGTTATGGCATTCATAAGAAATAGAATAGCACATTAACACAAATTCAAGGAAAAATTTTCACATTGTGTGATGTAGTTGGTAATTCCATGTATGCGGCTTAGCTTGCTTTGTTGATCTTTAATCTAGGGGTTATGCAGATAGCCAGATATTATAAAATCTTCATTATGTTGAGTGAGTTTGGTTTTCAGGATCCTAATTCAAGTGATAAGCAGGACTACAGACAAATAAGTTTGAAAGATCTTCAAATAAATCGCGGTTTGACTTTTACTCTATCAAATAATTCAATCTCCTGCGTAGTAATCGAACTTATATTTACATTAACTTCTTTTTCCCTTGGACCAGAACCAGATCCACCCATTGATGACAAAAAATATGACAATCCGGTTACCAATCCAGGTTACCTTCAGTTTCCTAGTTAAAATTGTTGACCTTGGATCTCCAATTTTCTTCATTTATGACTTTAGTTTGTCTTATATCAGGTCAACACCATATTGGGCCATGTTTTTCATGGAGGCCAGAGAAACGCATACTGGAGCTTGTAGTTGACATATTACAGAGGTAAATATCTTTTAAAAGCAATGACATATTTCGTCCAAAAACAAAGTAAAATAAGAAAGGCTCTTACATAATTTTGGAAGTGCTGTAATTGAAAATCATTTTGTATCAGTGATTCCTGATGGACCTTTATTTCTTGTTTACGATGTTTCCATTTTACTATTTTCATTTTTTAGGAGAGATACTCATGAAATATTTGCAGAACCAGTTGACCCAAATGAGGTAAGTGTCTGGTTAATGTCTCCTTTCTTATGTATTGTTGATGTTGCATTGTTGCTTTCCTTTATTCATTATGTTTGATTTCTTCTCTGTAAATAAGGTAGAGGATTACTATGAAATCATCAAAGAGCCCATGGATTTTGGGACCATGAGAGCTAAACTTCATGAAGGAATGTATCATAATCTTGAACAGTTTGAGGTTTGGTTCTGTTCTCGACTCTTACTTCTCTACTTTTTATTCTCAAGGCAAATTTGTTTTGTTGTAGTGTGAACCACGTAACTTTATGATTTACTGCTGCTTTTTCTGGGCCATTTACTTTTGCCAATTGTGCAGCATGATGTATTTCTAATATCCAGAAACGCAATGCATTTTAATTCCTCTGGAACAATTTATTTCAGACAGGTACAGTCATAAAAAAATTTTCATGCTTCTTATGCAATGTTCTTACAATTCTCTGCAAAGACAATTATCATTTCTTTTTCCAACAATGGAATGCCAAATTATTGTGTTTCCAGGCTCGTGCCATTGATGAACTAGCTAAGGAGGTTTTCCATCTTCTTAAAACTGATCCTGAGAATTTTGAATTGGAATTTTCTGGGACTAGACGAAGAATTAATAGAAAGCTCAAAGGTGAAGCTAGGACTAGGAGTTCAACTAATAGCTCATCTTCTAAGCTAGCCGCAAATTCAAGATCCAATACTGTGACAGTCAACATATCACGAAAGTCAATGCTCAGTGCAACAAGTAGTGCATTGAATTCAAGAACAGCCACGCGAGTAATTCCTGGGTGCTCTGTTAGTGGTATTACTGCTCAATCTGATGCAATGGATAATGAAGTGCCTTTTGGTAAGAAATGAATTCCGGTCTGACTCATTGAAACTGAAATACACTGGGTGATGAGAGGAGAAATCTCACAATCACCAAACCGGATTGTAGATAACCCTACTAATTACAGGAGTTTTTTTTTCTAATAATGTTTGGATAATTCTACATCATCTAAAAGAACTTTCCTTCTGAGGTTTTGCTGTTTAGTTCTCTTAGATACATAATATGTTTCATAGTAATAATAAGAAGGCCAAAGGAGCAAATTAGCCCATAAACTCTACCCTATGGAACAAGTCATCCCTTCAACTTTGACTCAGTGCAAATTTGCCCCTGAACTATATCATATGGGACAAGTCACCCTCATAAGACTGAGTTGACTCACTGTTCTAGTTTAAGGGGCCTAATTGCACCGAGTTTAAAGTTCGAGGGTTTATTTGCACTAAATCAAAGTTGAGGGGGTAACTCGCTCCATAAGGTATAGTTTAGGGGCCTAATTGCACCGAGTTTAAAGTTCGAGGGTTTATTTGCACTGAATCAAAATTGAAGGGGTGACTCGCTCCATAAGGTATAGTTTAGGGGCTAATTTGCACCTTTAACCTAATAAGAATAAGGGACTACGCATCTACTAAATCCTACGGATTCATTAATATGAGGAAAATGGTCTATCCTTTTGATATAGGCTCATAGTTGAATACAAATCATAAATTCATACAGATGCTGTTCATGTTCTTGAATTTATGATTTGCATTCTGCATAGACCATGCACTATAATTTGGAACTTCGCATATTTTGAATGTATTAGGAGGTAATCCATGTGCTTGCGTTTTGCCTATGCAGAATAGGGGAGCCAGCAGTGAAATTCTCCTTTCTATAGCTCTGTATTGTCCTGATCATGCATCTTTTGTCATGTGAAAAATCATTGTTGGGTTGTATGAATAAATGGATAGAACCCTCCAATATTGGGAACCAAAATGCATTGCATTCCCATTCCTTGCGTGAGCTAAGTTGCTCATTTTCACTAATTCTTTGTCTACAGGTGGTGGAGATGGTAGAGGATCTAGTTCTTCTGAAGCAGATAGGCGTTCTTCATATAAACCTTGGTTGTCTGTCCTTAGTGAGAATTATTCAATTGTTGCACCATTTTATAATTATTCTAAACTACTAATTCCTGTAAGTGTTTATCTTAGAGTTGCATCTATGCATACTGCTGTGAAAAATTTCTCACTTGCGAAAACTGAGAATTGTTCTTTTCATGTATAGGTGAATCAGCAGGATATTGGTTATCGTGAAAGCTTGATGCGTTTCACTGAAGATTTGGGACCAACAGCTCAAATGATTGCCAAACGCAAGTTAAATGGATTCTCAACCGAAGGTACCAATTCTCTGGATTCAGGATTAATTTGGCCTGAAGCTCCGAAGTGCAACAAATTTGTGTCATCCAGTTTTGTCCAGCAGCCACTCACTGTTATGGATACAGCAATAACCATAAAAAAGTCCAAAAATTTAAGCAGTGGTCACGGTATTAACATGTGTGATGATGATAAAGGGGAAAGAGCTTATTCTGGGGACAAAATGAGATTCTGTGGCACTTCCTTCGAATCGGCATCACGTGGGAATAATAGATGTTCCGTCGGTGCCATTAGAATTGAAGGGCGGAGCAGCATTGAAATGGAATCAGTAGGCATTTCTAGGAGTGACAATTTTCATGTGAATCAGAACATTAACATCCGAACTGGTTTGCATTCATCCATCACTGATACAACGGATCTGAATTTTTCAGTTGCTGGGCTGAACATTGAAGACGAGAACTCAACAAAACTGAAACAGGATAAAAGCAAGATGGATTTAGATTTCAAGCATTGTCACTTGAATGGCTCAGAACGCAGGTTAGTTGATAATTATTACAGCTTGTCACCATGCTTATGGCCTCTGGAGATTACATCTGCAGAGATATCTGGTTTTGATCAAACTTTAGGCTTCATGGGATATTGTGATCAAGCTGTAGGTGCAACTCGTGAACTAGGCAGTTCAAGCAAAACCATGACACCGTTTTCCAAATTCATCTTTGATCTGCCATTCTTGAAGACAAGACTTGATCAGATGAATTCCTTTGGACAGGATAGATTTTTGCAACAGAGCTCAGGTACCCAAAGACCTTTCATGACTGAGACTTACCATGATAAGCATACATATTCCTCGTTAGATACTCAGTTTACTAACTTGGCTCTTCAGCTGTGAGAAACTGATATTGATAAAATACATCTCATCCTTAATTCCTGTATTATGTGTTGAAGGGCTTGAGCATTTAACCCAATATCCCACATGTAATTATTACTAATAGATTGAACTGTTAATCTGTGCTTTTGCTAGAGTGAGAAAAATGTGATGAATTTGAACTGTCAAGAATTAATATTGAAAATCAATGAAGTCACCCATGGATATATAATTTATATTGTTATTTCTATGATTCTTTTTTTCAATATATATATATAATCGAATATATAAATATTTAATGTTTCAAATCAACAAATTTTAGTTTAATAGTATTAGTCAGATATAAGTTTGGTTAAATTACCAAAAAATTTTAAACTTCACACTTTATCACAGTTATGACTAATTTTTTAAAAATTTGAGTTTAATTATATATATTTTAGGTTTTGTAATAAATCTTGTCTTGGGTGGACTGTACTTCATTCTGAGCCTATATGGCAATGACATAAAAAAGCATTAAAAAATTAAAACAATGACGTGGAAAACAAAATGGAGTTTATGTGAAAAAAGAATCGTCATATGGATATATAAAAAAACAGTATTATTTTGCACATTAAATTATGCATCTTACTTAAACTAAATCAATATCGTTTGATTAAAAGAAAGATAAACCATATTATAACGAAATCTATTTTAAGAAAGTGAAGATTTAGAAAAGGAGATCCACATATCTATTTCAACAAATATAATTTTTAAAACGGTACCGTTTTGGTTTTTATATCCATGTGACAATTTTTTCTATATCAGTTATATTGTGTTTTCCACGTTATTGTTTTATATTTTTAATATTTTTTCATGTTATTGCCACGTAAGATTATAGTGAACTACAATCCACCCGAGACAAAATTTGTTACAAAACCTAAAACATATATAATTAAATTCAAATTTTTTTTTTAAAAAAAAGGCCTTAAATGTGATAAAATGTAAAATTTATGATATTTTTTGTTGTTGTAATTTAGCCTATAAATTTAATGGTATTAGTCTGATTTTATATCTGATTCTTTGTAATAAAATTGATGTAACATTTTTTAAGTTGTAATATAACCCTGTTTTTCTTTTTAAATTCTTTAAAATTCAGCTCTAGATTAAAATTTATAATTTTTTATACTTAATTATTGAATTATTAGTAATTTTTATTTTTTATAATTTAAGCAAGAAAATCTATCTTCTTGTTAAATTGAAATATAAATAAATCTATTTGTTCATATACCAAAAATTAACTACAAATAAGATCAGAAAAAAATGAAGTAATAATAGCTAATTTATTTTTTTTTAAAAGAGAATGCATGAAGTCAAAAACTGGGAGGAACATAAACCGTTGGATCATAATAATAATGAAGAATTAAAAAAAAAGTAGTAATCGAACGGTAGAAATAGCTTGAAAAGCATGCAAAATCCGTCACCTTAGCATTACTTCTCTGGAAATTATTTTCCCTCTTATTCAAGATGAATGGTTTCTTCGGCAATAATAAAAAAAGGCAAAAGTTCGTTGGAGAATTCCAAAAAAACAGAGGCTTTCTTTTTTTCCTTCATCTCATCGGGCGTTGGTGGCGGTTGTAGTGGTGGTGTCATTCTTCTAGTCCTTTTCGTCTCCCTCTAATCTGTCATCGCTTGGCGTTTGCGGTGACTGTGACGGGCAAGACAGCGGTGGTATTCCGTCGAATTGAGGACAAAGAAGAAGAAGAAGAAAATGGCGTATAGGAGAAGGCAAGGAATGACAAGGGCATCCACCTTCAAAGAAGAGATATATCCCAAGCCAGGAGATGATGACATAAAAGACGAGGTTAAAAGTAGTTATCGTATGCTCAGGTCTTCCCGTACTTTTAATTCGTCTTCCTCTCTGGCGGCCCAGGCTATCAGGGCTTCTGCCGCTCACCGTGAATCGTCTCTTTCCTCTGCTTACGCCGGAGATTCTGTCTCTCCGGGATCTAAGGTTTGAAAATGCAGAACCCGTTATGTTTTCTGTTAATTTAGTCTCCGTAAATATATGGATTGGCTTCTGTTTCATGGAAAAATTCTATATCTGCTTATAACAATTAGCATTATTCATCTGGATCTCAGTCTCATTTTCTTCATCGATGCATTTGTTTGGATCCCTCATCTATTAATTGTAGTCATTCTGATACCATTGCGGAAATGTTTACTCTTCTCGCGCTTAGAGAGAGAGAGAGAGAGACTGCTTTTCCATAATCTGATTAGGTAAAAATTTCAGGATGGGAGATGTTGGGATCAATTTCCCATAGCGCTAACATAACAATATATTGGGAATGCGTTTCTTATATACTAGTTTTATCGTTCCATTATTAACTCTGGTTAAGGAGCATTTGGGTTTAGAAATTATTCTGTACGGATGTGATCCCTCTCTAGCTAGATTTTTTTGTTGGGGTTAGATAGATATTGTTCTCTTTTATTTATTCTGTTGTTGTGGTCTGGTTGATTATAGTCAATTAGTTATTATCTGTAAATTTCTAGTGCGCTTTTTTGAAATGTTATTTGATGCCTGAATATGTAGGTCTTTGATGCATATGGAGACTCATCAGCAAGAAGTGATTCTAAAGGTTTTTGGGGTGTTCTTGCTAGGAAAGCCAAAGCAATGCTCGAGGATGATAATGTTTCACAACAATTTGATTCGCCTACAAGTTCGAGATTCCAGATGTCAGATACCCCTGTAAGTTGCTCAGGTAGTTCCTAATGTTTAATGTTTCTGCCTGTAATGCACCAGGTAAGTGGAAATATTAAATATCAATGATAATAATTTAGAAAGAAAAATGGAATAACACTACTGTGGAACTGATTGTTTCAAGATTTAATTTACATTCATCCATTTTCTTTCGTTCCAATCACAGACTCAGCAACCAAACCTAACACATGAAGGCTCAAAGAAATTGGATAATCCTACATTACGGAAGGGTTTGGACAAAATCACATCTTCCCTTAATCAGATGGGTGGCACCTTTGAAAAAGCTTTTGAGGTATATCACTGTAATTAATTGCTTTGTGTAAATTGAGGACGCCAGGAATTATTTTCTGTATGCATACATCATTCATTGTGTTATTTCTCTATTTCATTTCCGCTTGATAAGCATCATGATATTTATAGGCCTAAAAAAATTATCATTCTTAGCTTGTTACATAGTTTTGTCTAACTCTGTTCCTATGACTCTTTTTAGCTGCGATTTCCTACGCAGAGGTGGACTTGGAACCATTAGGTTTTAACCTATACTTGGACTTTGGTAGTGATGAAAGAGGGATAAATCGATGCTTCACTAAAATGAACTAATGAAATTCTCAAAAAAAATAAAACTTGAACTAATTCTGCTATTACATTCTTACAAAATTTTCCCGCTTGTGCTCAACTCCCACATGACCATCCTTTTCATGTGAAAGTCATGACCTCCACCACCAGAGTGCCACCTTGGAGTAGCTCTGACAATTGGAGGGATTGACAATTTCCATGTGAAGACTTGCTTTTCCTCTACGGTTTAAGTGGGTACCTTAGCCAAGCCAATGCCTGAACCAAAGAAGTCATGATCCCTCCCAGTTATGTTAAAAGCTGTCAGAGTAGTCTAATTTGAGCTATTTCTCTTGGTCTTTTGGCTTTCAATTGAGGTTGAGCCAGCAATAACAAACTTTCTTTTTGTCTTCTGATGGCAGTAAATAGCTTAAGGATAGTAAAAGAAATAAATTAGTAAATTACAGAGAGCTGCTCAAACAAGTTTGGTTACATATTTGCATTTGCTTCATGACTACGTTTACATATAGAAACTTTATTTTCTTGCTTAAAGGTTCGTTGCTTTTTTCTCCAGGAAGGTCTCACTATCATGGAAAATAAAACTGCAGATCTCATCCAAGAAACCCGCAAACTGCAAATTAGGCGAAAAGGAAACAATCTTGAGGCACAGAATCAAGCTTCTGGTGTGTATAGTTCATGGCAGCAACCTGTGCTGCAGCCTAATCAGCCATATAGTCAAATGAACCGTGAAACTCAATTGAAGGCATCTCGCGACGTAAGGTGGCAACTATGTAATTATGGTCACTGATTCATGTGGCAAAAATTTTACACGTTACTATTTAGAATATTGGATATAATTATTATAACAGAGGATTTGAATCTTACAAGAAAAAATTCACTGCAAAAAATTAAGATGAGATCAAAGGGAATAAAAATATGGGTGAAAAAGTGATTAGCTTTGTTCCTATCTCATGGCTGGTGAAATGCATGATTGTCCCTTTGTGTTGCTTTACAGGTTGCAATGGCAACTGCTGCCAAAGCAAAACTTCTTCTTCGGGAGCTGAAAACAGTTAAAGCTGACTTGGCCTTTGCAAAGCAAAGATGCTCCCAACTTGAGGAAGAGAATAAAATCCTACGGGAGAGTCGTGAAAAGGGAGGCAACCCAGCAGATGATGATTTGGTACAGTAAATTCCTATTTATTTCTAACTATTTTCAGTGGTCATGTTCTCTAAGACTGTTGCATCTTATCATGTCAATATTTTGTAGTATAGATCAAGTTAATATCCATCATAAGAGAAAAAGAAAACATCTTAATCTATTGTTTAACTGGTGGTACATAGTGTTTGATTCCATATTTGTGATCCCAGATTCGCCTCCAACTAGAGACACTTTTGGCTGAAAAGGCTCGCTTGGCACACGAGAATTCAATATTTTCACGTGAGAACCGGTTTCTGAGGGAAATTGTTGATTACCACCAACTCACCATGCAAGATGTTGTTTATCTAGACGAAGGAACTGAAGAAGTCACTGAAGTTTACCCAATCACAAGGATACTCTCTATTACCCCACCCACTTCTCCACCCTCACCTTCTGAGATTAATGCCTCTGCAAGCCTGCCAGTGCCAAAGGAAATCTTTCCCGTCCCTATCCCACCACAAGAAGTGCAGGAGGTTTCAAGAAGAAGTGACGTCTCAGCTCCACCGAATCCCGAACGAGGAAACGCAGAAAGCACACCTGCAAACAAGGAAGAGGAGGCGAAAAACATACCAGCAAACAAGGAAGAAGAGGAAAAAAAAATACCTGCAAACAAGGAAGAAGAGCCAAAAGAAATACCTGCAAGGAAGGGAGAAGATGCAACAAGTACACTACTCCAGCAAGATGGAAAAACAACCACACAATCTTCTGCATAGATCATGCTGTTACGCTAACAAAAGAAATTATGAAAATTGGTACTTAGTTTTTGATTTGTTCTTTTCCTTTCTTTTATATTTGGAGGAAGGCTGTGGAGAGCCTTTCTTGTTTTTACTCTCTTCTTTCTCCCAAATCTTTGGGCGAGCATTTGTTTATTATTTATTCTTTTTTATTGTTTTTGTATGTAATTGTGTATGCAGCTTTATTTGTCAAAGAAAGTTATCCACCTTGTTCAGATAAAAGAATTTGTCATCGACTGCGTGGACTGTTCTTTTCTTTTTTTTTTTTCAACATAGGTTTTTCTGTAATATTAAGCCCGTTAGAAATTTAGCATTTCAGCATGGTCAAACTTAAGAATTTGAGAATTATTTATTTATTTTTCTGCTTACCAACCAATGAAAGAGAGATTATTGGAGAATCATCTGTCAGGGGGACTATTTGTAGCATTTCTCATTTGTTGATAAATTTACTTCATATGTTAAGACCTGTCATGCCATGAATAAATTTTACAACCAAGTTTTATTCTTTTATAGACATATTTTCGTAATTATCCTTTCTCGAAAAGGTGATTTGACACTTAATTTGATTTTTGAGAAATTATTACATAATACAAGTACATGACTTCCCAAATTACTTTCTATGGAAAGCTGAGACTGCTTCTGAAGCCAAATTAGTTCCTTGAGAATGAAGTTATTCTTTTTGAGTATCAGGCTCTTTATATTAGAAGATAGTGGCAGAATGCCTCCAACCTCAGCTAGGACATTAAAGGTTCAAATTTCAACAAATTGGACAATTTTTGCAACGAATTAAAAATGGGGATTTTAATCCAACTTCATGCATGCGGGAATGATTCGGCCAGAGGGCAGAAGACGATACATTCAAGTACAACATTTAAGTACAGGCTGATCAACCAATCAGAAACCGAGGACAAGAACCAGACTAAGTAACAGGGTTAAAACAAAGTTCAAGAATTCCAACCAAAAATTATATGTATATATATAAATACGTACAATTCAAAACGGGAATAAACGCCTTTCATTTATGGCAAATGAACAGTGACATATAATGTTGGTCCCCAGAGGAACTGTCTTTAGAGACCATTAGTTACATTCAACCTCTCAATACAACGAGGGAACAGAACCAATTCAAGTTTCATCTCTTTGTACTGGTTCAATTCCTTGGCTAACTAATGAACAAAGCGGGCGCCAAAGAGTCATATACCTGTGCAGATCTCAATGATCAAGAGGCAAGCTTCGGGTAAGTGTTTGGAGCTTAACAAAGCAGAAAAACTCCTTGATTTTTACAGTAGAAGAATTTAAAATATCTGGAAGAATAAAGTAGTTGATCCATCACCAAATGATCTGAGATCTGCGGGTTTGACTAATGCCCGGCACAAGGGACACGTCCTTTCCCTCTCAAACCTGATATCAATTAGCTAAATTAATTGCAATCTGATAACTGTTATGACTAAGCAACAAACAGAATATGCAACTATAAGCCGATGATAACTACAAACATTAATGCGGAGCATATAACTAACCATTCTGATACACAATCTTCGCAAAAGATGTGTTTACAACGAAGTAAAATAGGAGCATGCATCTTCTCCTGGCATATAGCACACAGATCTCCTGCTGCATTCACCTGCATTTATAAGGTAGGCAACATGAAGTTCTTTTAAGCAAGATATAGAACAAGTTCTTAGAATACCAGTTTAAAGTTAAACTCTGTTCTTTTCCAATCTAATTCCTTTGGCTAACAGATCAGTATATGAGGAGAGCATTAGAGCTTGAATTTATGATGTCCATTCACTACCAATCTCCTATAATCACTTCATTGTTTTAAACAAGTTGATTGTGTGTTTGTAAAAGGTAAAGTGGCCTTAAGATTTCAACCTACCTTACTGACTTAAACACAAATTTTTAAAGAGAGAGGCAAACAACAGAGTAACAAAATTCAGAAGTTAACAGTAAAAATCATAGGGCCCGCATTTGGTGCACTTATCATGCATTGATGATGGAACAATTCACCGGGAAAGTTGGGCACTCTCTCCCTTTTTCAGTATCTTACAAAATGTTCAGCAGCAAAATCAAGCCATCAAAGAGCTCAATGGGAACTTATATTTCATTTCAGAAGGGGAACCCATTCTTACTGAAAATTCAGGTTTGTGATTTTGTTTTCACAGGAGAAATGATAATCTGAAAGATTCATTTTTGAACAAGTAGAAACAACATTGCATAACGTTCACCTTTCATATGGTTCATTTATAAAACCAAGTACTCTAATCATTCAAAAGGGTAAAGCACTATTCCATGAAAAAACAGATAGTCTATTAGATGATATATGCGGTTTGATGGTTTATCACTGACATGATGCAGAACAAATCACAAATGAGTATTAACTAAAGAATTTTACAAAAATGGAAAAAAGTAGGTAAATATTTACAAAAATGTTGCCCCTCAAAGTTTTTTTCAAAAATATCACCTACAGTTTTTTTCAAAAATACCAAAAATCAAAGTTTACCCAAAATTTACCTGAAATTTACCCAAGATTTACCGCAAAATTAATGAAATTGAAGTTACAAAAGTTTTATCAAAGATTTACTTAAAGTTTATTCAAGTTATACCCAGGATTTACCCAATATTTACCAAAAAATTAATGAAAGTTGAAATTACACAAGATTTAATCAATATTTACAAAGGTTTACCAAAGAATTATCCAAAATTGGCCTAAGATTTATCCAAAATTTACCAAAAGTTTACTACAAAATTAATGAAAATTGAATTTACAAAAGATTTATCAAAAATTTACTCAATTTTTACTTAATTTATATCAAATGTTTACAAGAAAATTAATAAAAGTTGAAGTTACACAAGGTTTATCAAAGATTTACTTAATGTTTATTCAAGTTACACCCAATGTTTACAAGAAAATTAATGGAACTTGAAGTTACATAAGATTTACACAAGATTTACCCAAAAATTACCTAAAGTTTACCCGAAATTTACTAAAAAATTAATGAAAATTAAAGTTACAAAAGGCTTATCCAAGACTTATTCCAAAGTTTACCCAATGTTTACTTAATATTTACCACAAAATTAATGAAAGCTGAAGTTACATAAGGTTTACTCAAAATTTATCCAAGATTTACCTAATATTTATCCAAGATTTACCCAATATTTACTACAAAATTAATAAAAATTGAAGTCACAAAAGGTTTATTAAAGATTTATTCAAGTTATACTTCAGTGTTACTCAATGTTTATAAGAAAATTTATTAAAGTTGAAATTATATAAGGTTTACCTAAGATTTATCCAATATTTACCCAATATTTTTCCAAAGTTTTCCCAACATCAAGTCAATCTCTCAACTAAAAATTACTAAAGATCTACCCAAAATTTACCAAAATAAATAACCTTAACTAAGTTAATTAAATACAAGTTTACATATTTTTTTTGTAATTAGAGTTTGTCCAAGGTTTACTTTGCTAATTAAGTTAATTAAATTCAATTTTACATATCTTTTTGCTAATTAAGTTAATAAAACAATGATTAAAAATAAATAAATACATGCATAAAGATTAATAGTAGTCATGCAAGTTAATAAAATTATTAATATATGTTTAAAATGTGAAAAATGATCATTTGTTGTCTTAATTAAATGAAAAATATGTTAAATACACAGTAAAATCTAATATTTGAAAAAAAAAATGAAAAACTGGTAAAAATAAAAATGCAAAAAACGAGATTGAAAGCACAAAATTTTTGCCGGTATAATTGAAAAAAATTTTCCACTTTTAGTGGAACATGTAAATTTCCTTATTAAATAACTATTTTTTTGCCAAATATTGTTCTACTAAGCAAAAATACCTATAGAAGGCTCATAACTAAATTTATTTACTTTGCCAAGTAAAAATTTGCATATTTGGATGCTAAATTCAACTTATTGTACACTAAAGGATGTTTGTGCCTTATCATGAAAATGATAAAGAAGCAATGCACAAATGATGAACAGTAAATCAAATTCCAACTGTTTCCTAACAATTATCCATCAGCTTAATGCCCACAGAAGGATCACAACCATGTCATTTGCTATGCCTTGAAACTTTCTGTAAACTTTGACCAATTATAGACTTGGATGCTAAATTCCACCACCAAAAAAAGACAAAATGATTAAATTCTTAAGGTCAAAGCCAGCATGAGATCATTAAGATTCAAATGGCATGAGAATAAATTAAAATCACCATAAAATGATAAGGGTGCATGATCATGTCAAAGTTGAGAAAGCATAACAAGTGAAGGAGCAACCAAAATCATGAAATAGAATTTGCCATATCCCGCAGGCACAACATTTTGAATCATCCACATCACCTAAGGCCAAGGAAGGAGATCAAAGTTACCTGCTCTGATGTTGCATAAGCCCCAAAATGTACCTCTTTACGTGATAGTGCCTTCAAAGCAGAAAAGAAGGATTGAACCTGCAGTTAACAATCAAAATAAATGGGATAAATAAAGAAGCATAGAAGCTGGAGAAGAGTGTAAGAAGACCATGTGCTAAGCCACTTGACTAGCCAAAAGAGGCAAAGACTAAAAGATTTTACAGGCTCACAACCACAAAACAAAATCATAAAACATTGTACCTTCTCAACAACAGATGTAAGCTTGAAAGTCAAGTATAACCCTGTCATTAGTGATGAAAAGAGGCTCCCATATTCTTTATTCAAAAAGAAGCGATACCACACTGGTGTAGGCAACAAGGCACGATATAGTAGCATCAGATACTCAACCAACGTTAGCATTTGACCCTGGAAAATAAGCTCATTAAGGTCAGACAAGCATATAAATTTATGCTAAAATTTCTCAAATAAAAAAAGGTAAGGAAGTCTATTAAGATTGCCCTCTTTCTTTTCCACTTAAGAAGAGGAGAATGGGAGGAAGGGGGAGCCACTAACAGTAATAGATACATTCAAAATGAGCCAAAACCCTAGATGCTTGCTACATATTACCTCACCTGTTTACGATAATTTCGACCCCTACTATTCTTATAATACACTAACAGAATACACTTGAACACCATTGCTGCCTGCCGGACCAAAGTATCTGCAAGAAACCAATATTAAGAAAACCAACCAAAGGCAATAATATTGCATAAAGGTTCAAATAAATTAATCTAAATATATGAAACTCTAATTTTATTCAAGCAAAAAATTTCTCATTTTGAAGAAAATCTATATTAAAAAATATAGTCCAGTATGGAGGCATATTTGTGTGTATCCTATTCAATATTTATCAAAAGTTGCTCTTACAAGATAAAATACAGTAACCATGCATAATTTTTGTGCAATTTTACAGTACAAAGTGAATTTGTAATCGGATGAACATTAATCATTTGCAAACAATAACATACCATTCACCATGATGATGAAAATGGCATGCCAAAAAGGTGGTATAGATTTGGGAGGAAGCATGATTAGTGGGTACAAAAGATCATCATTTTGATACCACCAGTAGACACCAACCACATGAAGTGTGAATGCAAGAGCAATGCCAATCAAAACAGAGATTTTCCTTTCCCCCTGCAGCCACATAAAATTGCCATGCTCAAATAAACATGAGTAAATTCTGATTGTGCACAAGTGCTATCCTAAAACAACTCTCAGAAAAGTTATAATACCTTCAGAGCTGTCTGTTTCCGTAGAATATCGTTTGACTTGAACATGACAACAGCAATCCAAATTGTTACAAAGAAACCTGTAATTCCTTATAGAAAGGCAAACATCAAGAGAGCAAGCTATGGGACAACAGGAGACATGAAAAGAGAAGAGAATGGGGGCCGTCCAAAAATGGCCAAACTAAAATGATAATGAATCTAGAACATTAACCTCTAGCACATGGCATTCCAACTTCCAAATAAGATTTCAAGAGTTTTAATGCCTAAAGGCAACATTAAATATCTAAAGGCATAAAAATGCAGAAGGCATCCTAAACTCCGGATTGATATTTCAACATAACTAAACCCGGGAGATGGGAAAAGGCCAATTGCCAATAAATAATGATGCAACTGCAGAGCAGAAAACAAATCTCTACACACCAACACGATCCTAAATCAAACTTATGCAGAAGAAATGAGGTGTAAATTTCAATGGCAAACACAACTGGAAAAGTGAAGTAAATGATCCACCATCATTTCATTCTATTTAAATAGTCTCCTATGCATCTAACTTCTATTTTCTTTATCTATCAAAAACTTGTTTAAAAACCTTATGTGTTTAGGCCTGCATTTAGAACCCCCAGTTGACAAGTAATAAGCTGAGTGTTGTTTGAGTGATTAGAGATGGAGAATAAGCCACACAAATACAATTAGAACTGTGAAATCCTTAAACTTTCCATACCCCCACCCAAAAAAGAAAAAAGAAAAATTTAAAGAAAACCTTTTCTCTTGCTCCCTATCCTCCTTTTCTGTATCTCTTTTTTGTTTTCCAGAAAATATATGTTCTGCAGCTCTTCTGCTTTCTCTTAATCCCTAGACTGGGAGACTGCTCTATCTTCTGCCCTCTTTCCCTTTCATGTCCCCTCCATATTTAATTTCCTTTCGTCATTGGATTAGTGCTATTTCTCAGGTTAGATAGATTAATCAAAGAAAAATGGCGGAAGAACCTATTCAGTACACAAAAGACAAAGACAAAATGACATCAAAGAAACCAATTTCCACATGTATGTTCTGCGCATTGGATAGCTGTATGAATGTCAAAAAGATAGGAGTATACAACAATGAATGCACTTCTATTCACGGTAGAAATTGGGCATAAGAATGAAATGAGGAGGTAATAAACCAAAAGGTAAATGGGATGATACCTTGCAAATGCTGACGGATGAAGACAACCAATAGAAGCAGTGAGAAGGGGAGAACTTGCTCAATCCATCTGGCAGCTTGCTGAATATCATATCTCTGGTATGAAGAATCCCTTCCATTAGACCCACTTCCATCAGATGCTTCCCCATCTCCATTTGTGTTGGAAGGTTGCTGAGGAGTACCTTCTGCTGCCCCACGATCACTTCTAGAATCTCCTTGAACATCTGACACCAACCCAGATATTGGCTGCGGCACAGATACCTCACTCTGTCCCACCACCAATCCAGAGCCATCCCTATTATGCTCATGTTCCCCTGCACCGATTATCCTAATGGCAACCTCCCCGTTGCTAGCTACGGTTGCTGTAGTTGTAGAATCATCAAGCCTATTATCGTTACTATTATTATTGTTATGATGAATTCCCCCAGAACCGTTGATCAAAGGGTCTGATTCTTGGTGAGTGGACCTAGATGTTCGTAGAAGACCCGAATACTCTAGCAAGGCAGAGATCGGTGCCTGAATAATACTTGAAGCCGATAGCATTCCATATCTCCTGGAATTACTGTTATTTGTACTACTCCCACCTGAAGAACCTCTATACGCGTCGGAATTACTACCGGACGCTTCCATCTGCGCAGATGCCCGAATCCTAACCATAATCATATCATAAACACATCATCGCCCCATCAATCACACCAAGAAAAATTCTAAAACGAAATAATTGAATAGTACCCATACAAAAAGGGGAAAAAACGTTTAAAAAAAAAAAACTGGGATCGACCAATAATAATACCTTCGAAGGCGAAACTCCGTTGAGAAAGAAAAGGAATAAACGAAGAGAAAGGGAAAAAGAATTATCTCATTCGCAGAAACCCTAAACCTAGCATAAATAAATGGAAGAATAAGGGAAAGAAAAAGTCAATGAAGAAAGCGTCGTAATTTGACTATCACCATTACATAGGCTGAATCTGAGCTTCCAAAATCTAAGATGGATTTTGAAGGAAAGACTGCAAGAGATTTAATTGATGCAGGATGATGATCAAGAAATCGAAGAGTTGAAGAAGGCGTGGGGTTAATTTTATTTATTAATTTAATTTAATTTTTTTTTCTTATTTTCCCTTCTCTGTCTGTTTTTCTTTTTCTTTCTCGCCCTGTGATGATAACATAAAGAGCGAAAGAGATACAGAGAAATGGGATAAATAAATAAATAAAAACAAAATTGAGAATGAGTAAACGGGTAAATAAATATCTTTTCTTTTTTTTTTTCGGTTAAAAAAGCGTTATTTAGAGTTTAGCCCCTCAAGTATTGGTTTCTTTGTTATTGAGTCTTTCCTCTTTTATTTCATTCAATTGGATTCTTATTTTTATTTAGTTTAATACATTTACGGACACTCCAACTTAGTATAAAAAATTATTTTGATATATCAATTAAGCAAATCATCTCAAAGGCACTTCAACCTAAAAATTTTATCATTTTCATCCATATTTTCATACTATCCAAAACAATTAAGAGTGCGTGACTTTCACGCACACTATTTTAAAAAATAAATAAAATCCAATGAAATAATTACACGTGTCATTTTCAATATTCTGCATAATCAATACTTTGAACATGATTTCTTAAAAAAAAAAAATTACTTTGAACATGATTTTATTTATAAATAATAAAGGAAAAATTACATAATAAATCCTTAAATTTACCAAATTTCACAATTATATTCAATTTCTTAAAAATTATATTCAAACTATATGAAATTTTATTTTTGAAATAAATATAGCTTCGATAGCACAAAAATCGTTTCATAACCTAATTGTTGCTTACGTGAATTAATCTGAATCAAATAATTGGTACTAATGTGAATTAAATATGCTAACTGGATTAAATAACAAATCTTCTAGTTCAATTATTCAATTATAATTGGATATATTTAGTTCAATCAACATATTTAATTCACGTATGTATCCAACTACTTTATTCGGTCAATTTACTTACACATCAATTATGTTATGAGATTGGTTTTGTGGTACCGAAGCTAAATTGGTTTCAAAAATAAAAGTTTATATAATTTAAATAGAATTTGATGTAATTGTAATATCTTGTAAAATTCTGAAATTTTTTTTAACTTTCCCAACAATAAATTGGGTTTTCATATCAATGTGAAATTCTAGGTTGCATAATAGTAATGGAATGGCTTCATGTCTAAATTCAAATTCAATCAAAAATAATAATAAAGAAAAAGAATGATGAAAGGCATAAAATATATCTAATTGCAATCTACTTTTGTGTAATATGTGTTTTGAATCGTTATTCGAGTATTATAAAAGTATATTTTAAATTTTTTGATTTAATTGATTGATTTTTTTAATTTTTTATGAATTTTTTTAAATTTATTTGTAAAAAAATATATTTACTTATTTATATTCAAAAACAGTTTTTCAAATTTAAAAAAATTAAAAATATAACTTTTTTTAAAAAAACTTTTTTTCAAATACAATGTAAAACCTTCCGTATCAAAATTGACTAATTTTAGTGTATTCATAATTGAAATCACATATCCCAAAGAGTTAAAATTGTGGAGGTAAACAAGAAAGGCCGAGAAAAAAAAAAGGATTTCGGATGAAAAGAATCATAATTGATTTATGGGATTGCTGCGAGATTATGCGAGGCAGGTCTAGTGATACCGGTGGCTATTGCTGCGCAAGGTAAGGACTGATGGGTAGTGAAGTTAGCAATAGGCAGTTTCAGATGGGGCTGCTGTTAGAGTTTGCTAGCTGTGGATGGGTTGTAAGATGGTGAAATATTTCAAACACGGACATTGAAAAGAAAAATGCTAATGTGTTTTAATATTTCTTGTATTAATTAGTATAAAATATTTATATTATATTTATCTATCCACTTATTTTATTCAATTTATATTAAAAGTATAAATATTTTATACTGATTGGGACAAGTTGAAATAAATATCATCTATCTATTGACAGAACAAATATCATTTCTCTATTGAAAAATGCCATGAAGATGAAGAAAATGACAGAGAATAGGAAAAAGAATACAATAAATTATTAAATATATTCAATCTACAATTTTATCTGTAAATCAATTTAAATATACAGTGACATATTTATATGCACATTCATATCAATCAAATAAAATAAAATAATTAAATGCATGTTATCCTATAGTCTCTCCATTCTAAATTAGTCGTCTCTTTTTCAAATAAAAAAATCCAATTAATTGTCACTTTTGTGTATCCAATGTAACATTAATTTTTTTTTTTTACAATTTTAACCTTGTGTTAACACTATATGTACCTTTTTTCAATTTTAAATATATATATAGAGGGGTAGTTTAGTCCACTTAACTCTTTCTTCTCTATAAATAAGGCTATTAAATATTTTCTTAATCTATATTAAGCACCAAAAAGAGAATTAGTTTGAAATGAACGGAGTAATTGGATTATTATTATTATTATTATTATTATTATTATATAACGTAATAAATAGAGTCATCATTTGGATTGAACGAATTTAAAATACATCAATTCATAAATTTAAAATCATTGATTCTGATAATTTTATCATTTGGTTTGACTGTAAAATTTATAGATTAATGATGTAATTTCCTTTATACTCATATTTGGTTTAATGATCACAATTTATGAATTTAACAAATAATTTCAAATTCTATAATTTATTAAATATTGAAAATTTATTATTAATTATGTATATATAATCAATTTCACCGTATGCTTAAAAAATTAAAAAAAATAACATTAATTATTTTAAGAGTTAGTAAATAATAAAAAGTAAAAAAAATAAAGTTAATAGTACTCTCAGTTTTTATACAAGTTAAATTTTTAAATATAACTTATTTATTATTAAAATAAAAAATTATTATATATTATAATATCTAATTAGATTGGTATAAATTAAAAAAATTATAAATAATTTAACTTGTATAAATACTATATTATGTAAAATAATAATAATAATAACATAATTATTTGAAATTAAAAAATAATAATTTTTACTTTTTTTAGGGTTAAAGGAGTTTATAAATATTATTAATTTATTAAGGACAATTTTGGAATAAAAAAAATGTTGGCAATAATCTCTCATTAATAAAAAAAATTGTGGATTTTGAACTTTTTCACCTAAGAGGTAGAAAATTAAATCTCTAAAAAATGAAGAATTTTTGTAGATAAGTAATTTTTCAAAATTTATGAATTTAAACCTTTTTTAAGAATCCATTAAATAAATTTAACAAAAATATCTGAGTCGACTTGAGAATTTATCTAAAAAATACAATATTATTATTATTATTATTATTATTATTATTATTATCACCTTACCACTTATTGAGACGCATGTTATCATGTAAACACAACTTGCTCTACCACATCAGCATTAAATGTTTATTTAGTAGAGTTTTATTTGACTTAAGGTGTTTAAATTATTCACTTCACTAGCTCAATTAATGTGTCAAAATGACCAAATGATTAAGCTCCTCATTAACACAATAATTGTATGCCATTATAATAACACAATACGTTAATTTAAAAATTTTCATAATCAAAAGTTAAAATTTAGATATTTAATATATTTTAAATAATTTTTTTTATTTTATATATACCAGGTTTTTTTATTAACGTATCTTATACATAATTATTAGAGTATCATTATAAATGAAATTAGTTTGTAATTGTCTCCACTGCCACATCAACAAAATTTCAACTATATTTTAAAACACATTTTATCCATACAATCGACATAAATTTTAATTTATGATATCCGGTTAATATTTTAATATATTATATAACTAAAAAATTATAGTTTTTTATTAATCAAATAAATTAGACTTTATTGTTAAATGTATTAACATTAATAAATTGCAAAAAAAAAAAAAAGAAAATTAAATAATGTTAATAATAATATTATTGTTATTGCTCTTGTCTCAAATGCATCAAAAATGCTAATCTATATTAATTATACTTATTTTAGTTAAAATACATAATTATATTTTAAAGTTATTTTAAATTAATTAATATTAATTTTATTAATTATTTAAAATTATTTAAGTTAATATTATATTATTTTTAGAACCTTAATTAATTATATATTACTTAATAATATATTACTTATTTATTTTATTTATTATTAAATAATATAAGTGGAACCCACTATAATTTTTTATTCATTTGAAATTATCTCTCTCCTCTTTCACTACTTAAAAGTGTGCAATTTACTCATACAAGTCATTTTGCAATTGTCATATCATTTTGCAATTCTCATTTATAAGGGGATAATGATGTTTTTAAATATTGAATTCGTTATCAATTACTATTTGGTTTATATATAAATATATATATATATTTTCGTTTTATTATGATATTTTATCATAATGAATTACAAGAGCTTATGTTTATCTCAAATTCTATAAAATTACAAATTTATCTGTTACTAAAAGTCATATATAAAAGGAAATTTTACAAAAATACCAAAAAAATTGACAACTTTTTACATTTTCACCGGCACTCAAAGTTCTTTTCAATTTTATCAAAAAATAACTTTCTAAAATTATAACAGTACCTAAATCTCAAAATCATCCCAAATATATGCTCTGACAGCATAATTTTAGTATCCTTTAGGCATATATTTGTTCAATTTTTATTAATAAAAAACAAAAAACCAGAACAAAAAGAATTTATCATTAAAGAAGAAGAAGAAGAAGAAGAAGAAGAAGAAGAAGAATAATAGAATTCAATCAAAATTCAAAACATCACAAATTCTCAAATATACAGTTTTGTATACCTTTCAAAATAACTTAGGTATACCTTGGGAGTTGAGAATACCCTGAGAATTCTCTAGTTATATCTCAAACATATCTTAGGTATACATTGTGGATACTTTAAATATACCTTATAAATTCCTTGAGAATTCCCTATAAGAAATTTCCTCAAAATACTTTGGATATATCTCGAGAATATTTCTGTATTTGAGAATTTCATGGAAATACCTTTTGTATATCTTGAGGATATTTTAAGTATACTTTGAGAATTCTTGGAGAATTCTCTGAAAGAAATCTCTGGGAATATCTTAAGTATACTTTGATATACCTTTAGGAATTTTATAAGAATACTTTTGGTATACATTGAGAATATTTTAGTGATTTTCAAATTGAAAAAAAAAAAACAAAGAACACGAAGCCTTAATTTCCTTTCACACAGCCCAACAAAGCATCAATTCATGAACACCATAAATTTATAGACATAAGAATATCAATGAAAAGAAGAGAGAGGATGGCAAAATTTTTACTCTTTGCACTTAGAAGTCTGTACGAACTCTTTGGCTTATTATTCAAGGCAAGTAATTGGCATCTGTAGATCCATGGTTTTCCTTTCTTTTTAACTCATTTCTTGTCTCTTCCCTTCGACAATTTTCTTTTCACTGTTATATGCTGATTTCAACATTTAATTTTTGATTTAGGGATTGTCACGAGTTTGATGAAGAAAACATAGAGCTCATCTTCACCGTTGATTTCAATGTCATCGGCATCCTCTGCCAAATAAAAATTCTAATGAACATTTTTCAAACCGGAAAAAATGAAAAAGAAAAAGCAAATGAAGGGAAGAGGAGAAGAGAAGAGATGACACCACGGTTGAAAAAATGGTATTAATAAAATAAATTTCAGTACAGATGAAAATATAGAAAAGTGGGGGTAAATATGAAAAAAGAATTAAAATTTTGGTAAATTATTAAATTTTTTCTATAAAAAATAAAAGTAGTAAGTATTTTACGGTCATTTTATTTGTCTCCCCTACTCCTACTTTTATATATACTAGTTTTTTATTAACTTGTATTGCATGTAATTATTAAATATTGTACTTGTTATTTATATATGTTATAATTTGATTAAGAGTTGAGGAAATCATTAACATGTGTTATACATGATTATTAGATATTGAGCTCATATTATAACTTATATAAAGATTACTAATTTATCAATTATTAAAAGTCATATATAAAATAAAAATAGTAAATAATTTACAATCATTTTATCTCCCCCTCCACAATTAGTAATTTGTCTATTATTGAGTCATATATAAAATATATGTAATAAATATTTTATGGTCATTTTACCTATTCCCCTATTCCTAATCATCCATATGCGATGCACATGATTTTTAATAATTAAAATCATTATTAAATAAATAATAATAATTTTGTCGAACAAATTAATAATAGTTACTTTTAATTATTATATAATTAAGTCACATTTAAATTAAATAATAATAGTTTTTAATTATATTTGATTTTTATGTTTTATATAAAGTAAATTATATTATACTATAACATAAATTTTAAAAATTTAACTCATTATGCATATGATTAAAATAAATTAATTATTGAATTATATAAATATTATTAATAAATTATAACGTCTCAAATAATTTATAAGAATTATATCTAGTATTTTGAATACATTACATGCATGGTTGTAATTTAATTTAAACTTATTATTATACAAATTCAATATGTTAGTGAAAATTATTATTGTTGTATTTTGAATTACAATATACTATCATTATTTTTTTTCCGTGCATTCCTGATATTTTTTTAATATTAGTTAATATATATATATATATAATATAATATAATTACCTAATCCTAATAGAATTAGACTTATAATTAATGAATTATTATTACTATTCACGAAATTAAATTATTAAATGACAAAATTAATTCAATTAAATAATACAATAATATTGACTTTTTAATAAATTTGCTTGTTTTTTCTATTCCCATTTTTATATATAGTATGATACTTAATTTTTTTTATTAACGTGTATTGCATGTGATTATTAGATATTGAAATCATAATTAATTATAACTTTGTGTTTTATTTATAGTAAATTACACGAGTACATATTTATTTCAAATTTCATATTATCTTATAATATTTTATTCATAGTTGTTACATATTATATTCTTTGATTAGTCTCTTGATTAGTGTTGTAGATATCCTAATTAGTGTGATATCCTAATTAGATATAATATTTACATATAAATATGTATCTCTATGTATCAATACACATAAGAAATATTCTACTCCCATTTTCTATTACATGGTATCAGACCTCTAAAGTAAAGGATTTGGTTCTGGAATATTTTTTAATAGAATTTGGATTATTTGTGATATGACAGATTAGGTGATATGGCAGATTATGAGTATTATTTCCTTTTGTAAGAAAGGATAACACAACTTTTTTCTAAGTTAATTGATATAAGATAAATACATTCATTCACATACACATTGCTTAAAAAAGAATTATGTTTTTTTTCTCACATCTATTAACTTAGAAAATAGTTATGCTCTTCTTATAAAATGAAAGAACGCTCATCTTTAAGATTCTCTCATGTAACACATGTCATATCACGTAATATGAGCTCATTTTTTTTTAATTTATGTATATGAGTTAATATATATATATATATATATATTTAATATAATTAATAATAAAAAATTTATAATTTATGAATAGGCGCCAACCAAGACCAGACTGGCATGGAACTGTCCTCTGGACGGTTTCGGTCAAATCCAAATTTTCTGGGATTATGGAACTGCTGTTTACGAACTAGAACTGGTAGTTTTTGAACTGCAGCCAGGCCTAGGAGGAAAGAGTAATATATAGAATGTTGAGTTAATTTCACATATAATTACTGAATTTTACTCTTATTGTAGTAAAATTATAAAAATTTTTTTATCTTTAAAAAAATCAGCACTAAACTATATTTTTGTTTTATTAAAATCACTTACAGTCATTTCTCAGTGATAAGTCAAATTTTTATTCATATTTTAGCTGACATATCAACTTTTCGATTATTCATATATGAAAACTGATATGAAGTGATTTTAGTAAAATGAAAACTAACAAATTTTTTTTGTAATTTTACTGTAATAAAAACAAAATTTAGTAATCATAATTGAAATTAAAAAATAACAAAATTATATGTAAATAAATTGGTAGCTAAAAACTCTAGCATCATTTTCTCTCAATTTTTTTCTTTTTTTTTTCTCTCTATCTACCATCTTCCTTAAGCAAGAATGAATGATTTTTTGTCATTATTGATCTGAAATCACCTATATATATATATATATCAATTTATTTCTAAAATAAGTGATTATTTCTCATAGATTTAAGTTTTTATTTTGTTTGTTTTGTTTTTCATGGTCGTCTTGTTACGGTATTTAGTTTTGTCATCTTGTTACGATATTTTGTTTCCGCTGCCTTGTTGCGGCGTTTTTGCATAGGCGATTCGGATAAACAAAACATATTCAATTTAACAGAGATAATAAAATCATCTTTTATAATTTTTAGCAGATTTATATATATTTCTATTAATGCATTACTAGTTTGAATTAATTTTTTGTCAAAAAAAAAAAAAAAAAAAAGAAAGAAAGAAATTAACCCGGAGAGAGTGCGGCTGCGCTAAATTGGCCATACTGCTTCATCTGGGAATTGGAATTCTGGGACTTCAACTTGTCCCTTTCATATGGCTGTTGTTTGTTTGTTGATATGGTTAATGCTTTTGGGCTTCGGCTTCCTTCATCGCTGCTTTCCTCCCGACTCTTATCTTGGGATATGCATCCTTCAATTTAAATCAAATTCATTTTCGATTATTTTAATTCGAAATAGATATTATAATTAAATCTAAATTGAATAATTCGAATTTTAAATAGAACCTAATCTCTTAAAATATTTAATCTGAATTTAATTATTCAAAATGTAGGTTTTAAAATCAAAATTTTCTAATCAATTTGTTGGAAGCATAGACAAGTCCTAAACTTTACTCCATCATGCGGGAAACTAATTCAAACATCATTAGGGCTAGTGGTCACAGTTCATGATCTCGCTTCTTTTTTTTGTTTTACTACCGGTATTTACACTGAAATTAATTATGTTGTGCTGGATATTACTCTAAAAGTAGTAAAATATCCATTCATGAATTTTAAGATAACTACGTATCCAAGATTTGAACTTAAAATTTCTTATTAAACTATAGGAAATTTACGTCATTTCATTCACAGTCTCATGAATGAATAGGATTTCACTTTTTTAAATTAAAAAGAAATAATTATTCAATCCCCACTTCCAAATAATAATTGTGGCAAAGATTTCAATTTTAGAACACTTCTAAAATTGAAGAAAGGTGTGGCAAGCAATCAGGCAAATTATGATTTCTTTTCACACGTGAATTATAATGATTAATCCTTTTTATTAATTTAGTGACTTACATAATTACAGATTTTTTTGTTCTCTTTTTATCAATGTTAACTATACATAATTAATCCTTTTTTTTTTTTCATATGCAGATTTTAAAAAAATAAAAAAATAATCAATCAAATAAAAAAAAATTCAATTAATTTTTTCACGTAAGAATTTACTTAAAATGAATATATAATTATTGGGATATGAATTTCGTTCAAAAAATATCAAATATGATTATTAATTCATATTATTACATATCATATTAATACAAAAAAATTGTTGTTTTCCACAAATGTCCTTCTCATAATCACCTTGCTAATCGAACATTTCCTTTTGTTTTACTCTCTACTAATTATATGACGTTTAGTTCCAGGTCTTAGGCTCGGTTTGATTCTAATAAAACTAAATAAACGATTGTTGTGGGCGTAAAATTTAATGACTATTAGATAAAATTAATTTCATACAACCAATGTATTTTACACATATATAAATCAAATTATTTTCTATTTTATTTATTTTGTTTTTGGCGGCTGTAAAAATGTGAAACTAATTAGGTAAATTCTTTCAATAGCATAATAATATATATATTTATTGTATTCTCTTCAATTGGATAAATTTTTAACCCAAATTATAATCTTCTATTCTCTCAATTTTGTTTCTCTTTCATTATCTAGTAATTATCTTCCTTAAGCAAGTACATACGATTTTAGACAAATAATAGAAAGTGATTTTAGCTATTATTGATCTAAAATTACCTCTATGTATCTTTTTTAGCTATTTACTTTTAAAATAACCATTTTTTTTTTGGTTTTTTATGAAAAAATAATTCAATTGCATAATAATGTATATGTTTATTGTATTTACATCAATTAGATAAATTTTTAACTCAAATCATAGCTTTCTTTTCTCTCAATTTTTTTTTTGTCTTTCTTTATGTAGTTATTATCTTCCTTAAGCAAGGATGAATGATTTTAAGCTAATAATAAGGGGTGATTTTAGTTATTATTGGCCTAAAATCACTTCTCAATATCTTTTTTAGTTATTTATTTTTAAAATGAGTGGTTATTCTATATAAATCTATTTTTTTATTTTTTTGTGAATTTATCGTTTTATTACTGCATTTGGCTATGTCTTCTTGTTACGACGTTTTATTTCCATTGTAATGTTACAGTGTTTTTGTGTATAAGCGGTTCAAACAGACAAAATATATTCGATCTAACAGAGATAAAAAAATCATATTATAATCGTCAATATATAGTAGAATTTGAATTATAAGTATTATAGTTATTATAATATTATCAAATTTATAGATTTTGAGCCGATTTATTATTCTATTAACATGGATACTATGAATTTTTTTACTGTTTTATCCTCTATGATTTTAGCAGATTTGTATCAATTTCTATTAATATGTTGATATAATTTGAATCAATAAAATTATTTTTTTTGTAAAAAAATTAGATAAATTTTCAAGCTGACTTTATCTATATATCTTACATTAATTAATAGAAATAAAACAGTTAAATATATATTACTATTTAATTAAATTAATTTACAAACAATATAAGAAACTAAATTTATCTAAATTTTTTTAAATATATATTATTATATAATTAGATTAGTAAATAAATCAAAATACGAATGCTAAATCTAACTTGCAATTTCTCATATAAGTAGATTTCGATCTCTCACTCTCTTTTGTTTGGCTGCTGTGTTGTTTTATTGTTTTCACTTGTATATCCCACTGGCCATAATCCACTCTGTCGAAGCTTATCTCAAGATTTTTCGAAATTTCTTTTCAGAAATTCCGTTTCTTTAAGCTTACTCATTCACTCCCCATAATCTTTACTCAAATTTTACTGGTTTTTAGTTCTCGTTCTTGCTATATTTTCGCTGTAAATAACGGAGGATCTCAAAAATACAGAGTCCATCAATTATCATTTATCAACAACGAAAGGTACCGGCTCAGACCCGGAGAGTGTGCTTCCTTCGTGATTCAATCAAAATGCAGCACCATTTGTTGGGCTACTGAGTGCCCCTTTCCTCCCTGATCTTGCCGCCGCAGTCATGATTAATCTCAAAATTCTTGGATTTCTTGGGAGATTTAGCTTGTGGTTGTGAATCATTGTCGAGTGGTGCATGGTTTTGAGAAGATATCCGCTGTGGAAATATTCGCCATTGGTGGACTTTTGGAGCTAAAAGAAGATTCTTGTAGGTTTTCTACTGAAAATCCTATCTGGGTTATCAGGTACTCAGTCTCTCTCTACGTTACTTTTGGAATTCAGGGTTTTAAATTGGAAAGAGTATTAATCGCTGGATTGACGGTTCCGAGAAAGAGATTCAGCTGTTTTTACTTGCTATTAATTCGATTATTATTGCTCTAATTTCGGTGGGTTTGGAAAAAAAATGCTGCGAAGATCCCCTATTTGTTGAGTTCCATTGCTATCTCTAAGGGCTTCTTTTACAAGAAATTCCAAAAGGAAACCCCAAAAGAAAAGAACTGCAACGGTTGGAACCTTCAAAGCTGCTTTATACTCTCAATACTCCGCGAATCTATAATTTTTATACAGTACCCGTTATATACATTTATTAGAGATGGAGAGAGAGACGTGCCAACCATGAAGTATTTGAATTGCTAGTCTAGGACTGTTTTTGAAGTTTCTTTTGGGGTAATTTACTGCATTATCTTTGTGAGTTTTCTGTTTTGTACACTGGAATTTTGAGGTGCTATTAAATAGAAGATTTTTCTGGTGTTGACTTCCTTTGTGGGGTGTGTTTTACCTCTGATTTTCAGTCTGGTGGCATTGAGCTGAATCGTTTTCATAAGCAACCATGGGGCTTCCTCGAAGTCTCGTGGTGATGCTTCTTCTCATTTGGTTCCTGTGGTTGCCCGGTCTTAGGGCTCAGCCGCCTAATTCTGCACGTGCCCTTGATGCTCTCCTTCAAGATTATGCTTATAGGGCGCTTGTTAGTCCTAGGACTGGTATTCAATATGATGGGGTTGTTCCATGGGATTTGAGTGGGATTGAGATTGCTGCATTGAGGCTCAGGAGTGGCAGCTTAAGGAGGAAAGGTTTTGTTATGTACAAAGAGTTTGATATCCCAAAGGGTGTTATCGAGCGGCCTTATGTGGAGAGGCTTGTCCTGGTCTACCAAAATTTGGGGAATTGGTCAGGAAGTTATTATCAGCTGCCAAATTACACATACCTCACTCCGGTTCTGGGTCTTCTTGCTTATAATGCCTACAACTTATCTGCTACCAATTTGCCTGAATTGGACATTAGGGCGTATGGTGATCCCATAACCATCAAATTCTCTGATGTAAAATCAGCTCCTGATGGATCTGTTGCTAAGTGTGTATGGTTTGATTTACAAGGTTCCCCAAATTTTAGCAATGTAGGATCAGGTAATGAATGTTCAACTATCCAACAGGGGCATTTTTCTATAGTTGTTGAGTCTATTGCCCCTTCTCCAGCGCCTGCTGGACCTCCAAATGTTCCAGCACCAAGTGGAAGAAAAAAGAAAAATAATTCTGAAGTGTGGATTATTGTTGGTTCCGTGCTGGGTGGACTACTGTTGTTGGCAGTTTTATCATGTCTGGTGCTTTGGGTGCAAAAATTGAAGGAGAAGAAGAAAATGCAACAGATGGAGAGGGCTGCAGACATGGGAGAAGCCCTACACATGAAATCGGTTGGGGAAACAAGAGCTCCTGCAGCAATGGTGACTCGAACGCAACCAACCCTTGAAAATGAGTATGTGCCCTAACTCCCACCATCTGTACAAGCTTCCTCTGCCTTCCCACAACAATTCTTATTCAAGTTCAATTCCTATGTTCAGAAATTCTTCTAATTGCACCTATTTTTGGTGGTGTCTCGTCCTCGTACATTGTTTTCTCTTGTTAGGCTTTTGGTTGTAGTGTGGGTAATATATGATTTTTGTGTAAATCTGTTATCACTCACAGACCGTCTATAGGTTTATGATTCATTGTGGTGTGCATTTAGCCAAAGGTGATTCTATATGTTTATGAATTTAGTTTTCCCATTGACAAGGAATAAAACATTTTGTGGTGCCTTCACTTCTATATTGTTTCTGCCCTCATTTCCTGGAAATGCAAGATTCAGATTACTCTGTTCATCTCAGTTTAGGAGTATGCATGAGAATTTCAACTAGTTCAAGCAGGACAAACATCCTGAGTTCCTGTTTAACCTTTTTTTTAAGCATATTTTAGCCTTGTGGCATATTTTCTAGCTCTTTCCTGGTCATGTTCAATCTTTTTTGATTTTGGATGATCAATGCAAGGCTCGAGCGAAAGGAAACTCAGCATTATCCGAAACTAATGTATTTTGTATAATGTTCTATTGTTGAGAATTGGAATTTTTATCTTCAGGTTTAAGAGTTATTGAAGATCTGAGATATTTTGTGAATTGTGGTATTTGTTGTGTAGCATGCAAGTCAAAATGAAAATAAAATGAGAAAGGCATATGCAATAGGCAGTGGAATTGGTGCACTAAAGAACAGGTCATTACAGCTGGAAGTGTTGATGAACACAAAATTGGGTAGAAACCAAGCTGGCAAGGACATTTCTGGAAATTCAAATAATGTAGTTGAAGGGTCGAATTGAATCTCTATTCGTACTGCTTCTGGTGGATATCCATCCTTGTAAGGGACTATCGCATGGCTCAAACCTCTTCTCCATTTTAGTTAAAATACACACAAACACTAGACACTACTTTTTTTTTTAGGTTGTAGGCTACATAACCGGGAGTAATTATTCATTGCACACACTATAAAAATGTTAAATTTTTATCAATATTGGTGGATAGTGACAAGCAGACTCGAACTTAAGAACTTATACTTTTTAAGTAAGATCAAGCTAACTCTTGATTGATGTTTTTTTTTTTTTTTTGTTATATTTATAAGAAATTTTAACTGTTGGCAGACCCTCAGTCAAACCATTCTTATGCCAAAACAATGCATTCAGGTCAAATATATCAGTCGTTTTCTGCTCTTTATGACTTCCAAATTTTCAGCTTTAATTTAGTCTTTCCCTTCAGACAGCAAATGGCAAAGGAATCCTTTCCTTTCCAAAATGCTAAAGTACTGCTGTTCAGCCTCGGGCCGTCCTAATTTTTTAATTATCTCTGTTTTATTCTAGAGAAATGCAGTGCTTGTCCTTGTCCACCAACCAGCCCCGAAAAAATATATATATAAAAGAGAAGGAAGAGAAACAAATTTCTTTTATTGCAATTAATCTTCTTTTATGTGACCTAGGATGCTAAAAGCAAGTGTGACCAAAAAGAAATTTGTTTAATCTTTATTCCTTTTAATTATTCTTTTGTTTAATCTCTACTAGTTTTTTATTAATTTTTCTTACATATGATTATTAGATATTCGATTCGTCATTAATCACTATTTGATTTTTATATATTTAATTTATTTTGTCTTATTATACTATTTTATTCATACTGAATCATAAGAGAGTATATTTATTTTAAATTCCATCAAATTAATAATTTATTCATTATTAAGAGACATATAAAATATAATTAGAAAGTATTTTATAGTTATTTTGTTTTTCATTTATTTTTATATATATAACGATTCCTATTAATTATTCTTTTGTTTAATCTTTATTCTTATTAATTATTCTTTTGTACTGAAATAAATGTGATTCTGTTGTAAGATTATATACAAGTAACTGACAAACAAGAAAAAGGATAAATAAAAATGATAATGCCCACAAACACCACGCACAGGGATGAGTTGATCCAATCATGGGATTGCAAAGAGATCAAGCACCACTCCGAAAAGATTTGTCGGTGCAAATATTGAATTTTTTTTTTAGTGAAATTCTGAGGGATTTATTATATCACCTGTAATTAATGTAATTATATAGTCAATCAATAAAAATAAAATAATTTAATATATTTATGGATGTCACATTAAAAATTTCTGTTGATTTATTCCCACTTGAAATACTAGATGTTTTAACTTTGAAATATCAACAAGCTTTATCAGTATAAAGGAAAACTATCTGCAATTTTTAGTTTCTGTCTATAAGTCCTAGCTTACTATTATCGCGTTAACTCACGAGCGAGTGCACAAGTTAGATAAGATATTTTTTTGGAAAAACTACTATTTATTATTCAATATTTTTAAAATTTAAAAATTATATGATTTGAACATAATACAATCTCTAAAATCTGAAAATTTTACTTTGATATATTGCATTAGTATTTCTGTAAATTTGATTTATTATCCTACTACTCCATGAGCATAAGAAAATATTCTTTCTTACTGGTATATTATATCAAACTATAATAGATAAATAGTACAATTTTCAAATCTTATAAGATATTAGTAAATTACATCAAACTATATATAAGATAATTTCAATAATTTTCAAATTTCATAAAAAATTAATTAATTATGTCAAACTACCTAAGTTAAATAGGTTTTTTTGTTTTTTTTGTGCTACTTCAGTGAAAAACTTCAATTGAACTATTATTTTCTTGTTCTTTTTGACCTTTTAGTCACGCATTATATCCTGAGATGGTAATGGATTGGAGGCAGAAAATGGGTTGTTGACTTGTCAACTGAAATATTCAATCTTATGTCGGCATCATCTCCAAAACTCCAAACATCATTTCTCTACGACTTTTATAACAGAAGACTACGACTTGCTGAAGCCTAGTTTCAAAGTAATTAGCAGCATTTACTGTGAGTAGGCCGGTTACCAGTATGGACAATGTGCAATTTGCTGAATTTGCAGAGTAGATAGTAGATACTACAGCATTAAACTACTGGCACTGGCAGCTCTGCTTCGTAAAGCAACTGCTAGCTCTAATTGCAAATTAAAGATGAGGCAAAAAGGGTGGCTCCTGATGGGATTATTATTATTGCTCAAGTTTCATCTACACCAAAATTTAATCTGCCTATGTCATTCCCTGATGCGAAACAACACTCCAAACAACAATTTAATCAACTCAAGATTAAAATACAGTAATGAGAAAGGAAAGGAAATCACTCAATAATCTTCTATTCATTCAAACAGGTCTGAAACTAATACAAAATAGAAGAATCCAACAAGAAAATGATGAAAAGAACCCTCTGTGCACAAAGACACAGCCCAGGGAAATTCCCCTTCTCCAAGCAAGCTTGAAGACCCAAAAGATTCCAATAAATTCCTATCTGTCCTTACCCTTTAACTTCCTCTACCTTTTATCGCATAATACTATACTCTAATTACCTATCAGCTCCTCATACATCCTACGTGTCCTTTCTCTAAAATATTTCTGTTTATTTACCTATGTCTAAAATATTTCTGTTTATTTACCTATTCTCTATCATTCCCACTGCTTAATTTGTCTTCAAAATTTACTTGCCTGCTAGTGCATAACCTTCAAAACCTCTGGCTTGAGGCAGGCCTATCAAATGATTAAAAAGTTAAAGACACTCTGACTCTTAGCCACCCCCCTCAGTAACTCAGGAAAAGTAGCAAAAATAAGCAATATGATACAAGGGCCACCAAAATCCGATAAAGATATAAAAAAATCAACTTCATAATAATACTTGAATACATCAAAATTCACAATTTGTCCTCAAAGACCAAACGTTCAAGCAAATTACATACAAACTAGAACAAGTTCAAGATCATAGTAATATTGCTTGCCAAACTTCCTTAGCATGGCAGCACTATCAGATGAGGACTTTATTCCTTCTTCAGGAGTAGCTGAAATAACATCCTGCAAGAGGTACAATAATTGCCTTTAAGTTTCACAATCAAAATTCTAAATATACAAACATTTACATGATAGGATAGATATGCGAGGGCCTTGGAAAGGACATCTTTTTCCTTAAAGAGACACAACAGAGCATCATCAGGTTCTATCCATGAACAAAAGGCAATTTAACAGCACATCACTTAATTTGCTATTAACATTAGCAGAACCACATATGAACAAGCTGATAGTGGGATGCCCAACAATATCTTTCTTTCGGTTCTTCACAATTTCACATGATCAATATCTTCTTTCAATTCAGTGTTGAAATCAAACTCAGCTAAATATCAAATCTCCATTAATTTGGACTGCACACCTAGAGCAAGAACTAATAGCAAATCTCCTCTAATGAATATAACTTCTAGCATTTCAATTTTCTCATCTCTCTTGTAGTGCCTTCATCTTATCTATAGCTCACATCATTTTTGAACCATCATTTTTCGTAGTCCACAAACTCAGCTAAATATCTTTTGTTTCCACTACAAGTTTGGATCTTTATCATCCTCCAAAAGGTGGGAACTCGAATACCTACACAATCTAGGTGGAATACTAACAACAAAAACACACAGGCTTCACATAACATCTACACACGTCGGGCTCGTCCAAACAAGGTTAGATAAGTTGGATTCAGAGTCAGAATTCAATTAAGTCTTGAACTTGGCTATGTTGCCACTAGATACTTAGTGGTGCCGCCAGACAGCTGGTGGAACCTCTAGGCAAAAGTGATGCCAATTTGACCAAACATTTTACATCAACGGGTAAAATAATATTCATCTAAGAAAAAACTTTTTATGCCAGCGGTCAATCTCAAACTTCGGTCATTCAATCGCATACTCAGATCACCAAGCATTGACACAAGTATTCATCACAAAACTCCATCCTTTGTGACATTTACACTTCTATGCCTCATTGACAATTTGCAATTCTCGTACTCCATCAAAATGATTTGGGCATCATTTATTTTATACACGAATAACTTGAAATATAGTCATTTAGAAACATCCATGAACTATTTCACAAACCAACTATTTTGTGCATTGTCACAAATCTGCTGAACCAATCACAAACTACAGAACAAAAAAGGCTGCAATTGTAAAAAGATAACCTCAATAAAAAAAATTAAAAAAGAAACAGAGAATCTTCGTGAAGGCTAAAGAGAAATTACCAGAGAAAAAAACCTAATTAGAAGGGGCGGAGAGATTCTCCGTAAGCTTCTTGTCCCTTCTTTCCATGGCAACGTCCCACATATCGTTTCCAATGTGCTTAGGCTGTTAGAAATCGAAAATTTTTATGAGCCATTGAGCGATTAACAAAGAGAATTAAATGATTGGATCTAATGAAATGGAAAAGAAACGGAGAAAAGGAAAAGCAATACCCGGCCATGTGCGGCTTTGTGGATGTAATACTGAGCATTACCCATCACACAGAGCATCCCCGCAATGATTCCCAGCGGAAGAGCTGCTTCCAACCATATCCACGACATTTTTACTTCTTCTTTCTTCTGCTTTTTCTTCTATTTCTTGCTTCCACCAAGTTTCGATATGCTGTGGACTGCGATTCGGTACATATGTTATGCAGGAGATAATCCCCTCTATCATGGGCCAGAAGACCCATAACCAACGTTTTCTGGATTAGTGGCCCAATAGATTACAACTTCCGGCCTATATTTGATATTGGGAATTTGACACCCAACTACTCTTTTCTTTATATATTATAACATTTTTACATAGAATTTTAAAACTACCAAAAAACTTTGTCAATTAATTTTTTCTTCCAAAAATTATGTATTTGGAAATGTTTCTATCTAAAATATTTGTAATGTTTTCCATTAATATTAGAATTCTTAATAAAAAATTATCTTTTATATATATATATATATGTTTTGTATATCTATAGTATTGTAAATATATAGTATATGTTTTGTATGTTTTTATTTTTGACAAATATATTTATGCTGTCCAAATTATTAAATATATTTTAAAAAATATATAACAAGTATATGATATATTAAAAAAAAGTATTCAAGGTATTTATATTATTTATTGTTTATTTATAATTTTTAAATATGAAGTTAAAGTGTATACAAATTAGAGAGAATATATATATATATAAGAGACATAAAAATTATGAGAAAAAATTGGATTTAAATTAATAGAGTTATACAAATCATAAATTTATCATTTACTAGAAAAGAGAATAAAAATACATTTTAATTTAATGAAATAGTTTAAAAGTCTAAAATTTAAATGGAACCTTAAAAAGTTTTTTTCGAAAATAAATGAATATAAAATGTACTTTCCTTTTTAATATTTAGTTACTCTTGGGGATTAGATTAATGCTGCTTTAATATTTAATAAAAATATAGGTTTGTACAACAAGGCATGCTTTAATATTTAATAAAAGTATAGGTTTGTACAACAAGGCATGATTTATATCGACGGTACTTCAATTTAATATTCACTGCTGAGTAGTAATCGAGTCAAATATTTTACTCAGGCAGTCCAATCAGAAAAATAGACGTAAAAAAAACATTGAAAGTATATAAAAATAATGTGAAAAATAAAAAAAATTACAATATTATTCAAAATAAATGATATATTAAGATAGTTTTTAGAAAAGTATCAAATTTATTCAATTATTTCTAAAAATTTTAAAAATTTGAGGGGCTCAATGTCCCCTGAGTGTAATGTAGCCGAGCTATATGCTTAAAATCTTAATATCAAAATATGCTAATTTGTAACATTTCCTAATTAATTGGTATATAAATGAAAGGTTTATGGGAAAAATTACGTGGGTCGTTTAGTGAAAAGTAATAAATGAAATGAGGTTTTTTAATGAAAAATATTAAAAGAACATACCCTTCTAATAAAAAAGGGTTTGCCATTTGTCAATCATATAGATAAGCAACACATAATTTCGTCATGCAAAAAAAAAAAAAAAAGCTAGCAAGAACGAAAAAAAAAATATTTAGAGACCAAATAATTGGTATCAATTATCATAATTTAGTCTAAAGTTTGTCAGATTACTAAAACTAATTTTACTCATATTGGATGAGACTTCAATGACATTAAAGCATTTCTACGTAAATTTTAAAGTAACTGTATATTTAGAGTTCAAATTTGAAACATTTAATTAGATTGGAATAGACTATATAAATTGGGCATGTGAATACTTTAGCTAAAAATTTATTCAATTAACTCATTAGATAGTTGATTTTAAAACTAATTTATGCTATTCATGAAATACCTAATATATAATTAATCTCCGATAGTAAAACATTTATCATATAGTTAATATGATAAACTAGTTTGAAATTGATAATTAATGGAGTTAAATGAACATTTTTTGTTGTTGAGATATTTAATTGAATAATTTTATCAATTAACGAACTAAAATATGATTTGTTTTTTTAGTAACTAGTTTTTTATTAACGTATCTTACACGTGATTATTAGATATTCGACTTGTCATTAATCACTATTTTGTTTTTTTATTAATTTGCTTCATCTTAAGTATTATGATATTTTATTTATAGTGAATTATAGAAGTGTATCTTTATATCAAATTCTATCAAATTACTAATATGTTTATCATTAAAACTCATATATAAAATAGAGATAATAAATGCTTTACGATTATGATAATAATAAATTATGTATGGTGAATTATGACGATAAATTTATAAATTTTTTAACTTAATTATTTATCGAATGTTTATCACTTAAAAATTCAATGTTTATATTTTGATTATACATTATTTTGAACATAATTATTCATTGCATGTTTATTACTTATAACACAATTTTTTATTACTTATTAATATTTAAGCTAATTAATTTAATATATAATAAAATTAATAAAATAAAAAGCTTGATCCTCTCAATCCAAAAAAAATTACTATTTAACTATATTGATTTTTATTTTAGGTTAATAATATCTAAAATTTAAATATTAAATAGATTTATTTCGAAATAAACTTTAAAAATAAAGCTAAATTTCTTTTAAAAAATAGAAGAAATTTCAATCCATACGAAAACTTATAATATATAAAATAATTATCTAATTCTAATAGAATTAAATTTATAATTAATTATAATTAATATAATTTATTAATAAATTAAATTATTAAATAATAAATTTAATACAATTAACTAATAAAATAAGATTGATTTTTGTTAAATTTATCTAATGGTACCTTAGATTGGATCGGATGAGGAGGCCTTTAGCTTTAACCAACGTTATCCCCGGAAAGGTTGGATTAGCTTCGAGCCCTTGACCTTAACAAGCCTCAAGGGATTCGATTGACCGGTTTTTTTTTTTTTTTTTCTTTTTTTGTCCTCTTTTACTGTTTAGCCTTTTAATTTTTTTTTTTAATGCAGTTTACTTTTTAAATTCAGTATAACATTCCACCGTCCAATACTAATATATTACCATTATATAACATAGGGATATATATCAGTATTATGGGTGAAATGTTATATATATTTTTTTTAAAATATAAGAGTATTTTAATAATATTATCTATTTTATTATAAAAAAATTATTCTCTATTTTAATGTCATAAAAATTATATGCACTCCAATAATATTTTTTTATTTCACTCACTATTTTAATTTTTTATTAATAAAACTATATATACAAAAAATGAAGAGAGAGTAAGAGACAAAAAAAAAGGAAATAAAGAGAGAGAAAATAACAAAGCAAGGGAAATAAATAATAAAATATTACTCATAAGTTTTTTATGCCTTTTAAATCTGATAAAGAAAAATATAAATTTTATAAAATGAAATAAGTAAGAAGTAAGATAGAAAGACTGTTAGAAGGTATAAAACTCCATAATTTTAGGTAATAAGGGAAATAGAAAAATTGCACTAAAATTTTGTTAGATATTGTATTTGAAACAATGTTTTTTCGAATTTTTTGTTTTTATTTTTTAATTAAAAAATTGTTTTTGGACATAAGCTTACAAAAAAAATAACTTCCATTTAAACAACAAACAAAATTAAAACAAACCAATTTTCAGATCATGTGCAAAGTTTTCATTGAGAGTTCTTCAATCAACACAACATTACGGTTTGAGCAATCAATTGGATTTTGATATTATTCAATAGCCAACCGTTTTATTAGGAAATATATGAAATTAATGCTACGAAGAGTTTTTACCTTCAACTTCTTAAAATTGTTAATGGCTTCAAAGATTTTAAAATTTATAAATTTTATAAAATATTTGAACTAAAAAATTTATAAATTTTAATAATTTTATTTTAACTAAAAATATAAATTAGTCTATGAATTATATTTTTTAGAATGAGCTTCCCTTTCGACTTTAATTCAGTGTAAATAAAAACATCAAATTTAATTAAATGCAAAATAGTTTCAGAATTATTTCTTATACAACGAATTACTTCTCATAAGACTAAGTTAACTTACTGTTCTGGTCTGAATGACTTAATATGTAAGAGGTCTAATTACATCAAATTTAAAATTTGAAAACTTATTTATATTAAGTCAAAATTAAAGAGATAACTCGCTGTATATGATATAGTTTATGAGTTAATTTACACATTTAACCTTTTATTTTTTATTTTTTGAGGTGGAAAAAAATATAAGAAAAGAATATAAATGGAAAATGCAAAGACAAAGAAACGACGTAGTTCAGTATATAGCTTGAGAGCAGAGTCCAGCTAAGACTTCGTTGGCGACATCATTAACAATAGTGTACTACGATTGGCCTGTTGTTAAAGTGGGACAACACTAAGCTGCCCCACCCTCAGACACAAAGCCAGTGATTTTCTGCATGGTTAACACGTGCAATCAGATGAATCAGGACCCTCCCATTTTAGTACACACAATAGATCATACTTAAACCAAATTTCCTTTTCTCATTTCTCATTGAAGAATTTATTTTTCAATATTTTTGATTTTTGAACCCTCATAGTTGATAAAAAAAAAGAGAGATTTTTAAAAATAAATTTTTATTTTTCTATTTAATTTTTTATTTTTTATTCTTACCAGAATGAATATTAGAAAATATTAAAAGATAAAAGTGTACTTGGCATTCATTTTTCTCATTTTTATCACTTATCAGTAGACAGTAAAGTAGTAAATCTCTCTCTCAGAAATTTGCCTGCCATCTTTCCTGTCTTCCTCTGTTTATTTATCTATTTATTATTGGATTAAAAAGAGAAATTTAAAGAGGAAAAAAAAAAAAAAAACTTTCTGCATAATTCAGAGGGAGTCTGTCGAGAGAAGTAGACCCGTTAGACCCTTTTTTTTTTTTGGTAAGTTATTTTATTTTTCTCTTATAACAAACCCTCCTTTATTGATGGTGCTGTGTTTCTCCTTTTTCTTCTGCAACAACCACAACTAAAACCCTTTCTTTTCTTTTTCATTTCATTCTTTTGTTTGTTCAAGGAAAAGGGGAAACAAAAAAATTTAATCTTGCTGCAGAAAAAGATACCCATGTCAGGTTTGTATAATTCCAACTTCTCACCTGCAAGAGCTGCTTCTCCCCAGATTAGAAACACTCCAGATGTTGACAGGTACCTATGCCCCATAAGCCCATCGTATCTTTTCTAACATAGGCTCAGAGGAAAGGGGAAAGAATGTGTTTTTTGTTTGTTGTGATGTGGTGTTGCTGAAGTTTACTTGTATCTGTAGATTTATGTTGTTTTGATCTGTTTTTATGGTTTCCCTTTGAAGTCAGTACTTGTCAGAGTTGTTAGCTGAGCATCAGAAGCTTGGACCTTTTATGCAGGTTCTCCCGATATGTAGCCGACTGTTAAATCAAGGTATACTTTGATTTTTGGATCTGGAGTTATTTAAAATTTTTAAATATTCATCTGTTTTTTGGTGGGTTTTTTTTTGGGTGTTCTGAATGTGCTTTAGCCTCTTAGTATGTAATTAGATTCTAAATTTTTTCAAGTGACGTGAGCGTTACTGAATGCTGATAATTCATTTTGATTGCTTGGGTTTTCAATTCTACTATGGGCTTATTATGGGCATCACTTCTTTCGAGTTTACTATAGAGGGAATAATAATTAGGAGCTCAACATTGTGTTTAAGATAGTGTCTGGACATTGATTTCTACACAGCAGAAGCATCTAAAAGATTTTTCAGATTAATAGTGTTACAAGAACCATGGCATGAACTCTAACAGTATCACAGTTTGTTCTTGACATTATTAAATTTCTACATGTTTTTCTTTCCCCATAGATGAAGCATTGTGCACGAACTTATAGGCTACGGAAGGTACATATAATTAAATGGTTATGTGTAAAACTCGACTTAGTTCCAGTCTCAAAGTAGTCGCTTTGGCTAGGCAAAATTAATAATTTTGAGAATTTAACCAGACTGCTGTAAAGAGCTTGGAAAACAATCACATATGATCGTTGGGTTTTGAACTGATCATGTGATCTCTTGGGATTGCTATAATGCTATAATCTAAATGCATGTACTGGCTTGGACACCAGATACTAAGCATTTCATCTTTGTCATGGTATGCCATTTTGGGGTAAGTTTTAATGGGGAAAAAAAAAGAGTTGGCAACTGGAAAGCTTGAGCTCATTTAAAGCAGCTACATTAAATTTAATCATCTTGGTGATTCTGCTTTTATCTATTTTTAAGTGCTCTTAGATTCAAACTAAAGATTGTTGTTTCATAACATGTTTGTGATTAGTCTAGTAAAAATGAATGCCTTGTGCATAAGAAAATGTATGAGCGATTATCTTCAATAGCCTGCTTGCTCACTGGGTGCAACAGCATTTAACTTATCCACCAACCAATCTTCGTGAATATAATATTTTTTGGGGTTTTACATCTTCATTTCAGAAAATACTCCTTAAGTAACTTCATCCTATTTTTTCTATGAATTGCCATGTGATTTCTTTTCATATCTGTAGGGGGGTAGGGAGTCCCTGACGACCAATTTACTGTTTGTTTTTCATTTATTTTTCTTCTGCATTGTTCTCTATACTCTTGCCTTCTTGCAATGCTGTACTTTTTTGTGGGTTTGCAAATTTTCTTTCCAATGCTTTTCTTTTTTTTTAGTTCTTGATATCCTTTTAAGCTTCTCCAATAAATGCTCTTTTGCTTGTAGAAATTTTTCGGGTTTCAGGAATGATGTCCAACCAAGGATTTGGTGATTTTGACAGACTTAGACATAGGAGCCCCAGTCCCATGGCTTCATCAAACCTCATGTCCAATGTTTCAGGAACAGGTTTTGGTGGATGGAATGGCCTTTCTCAAGAGGTAAATATTGGTTCTGCTTTCTAATTTGGTATCACTGAAGACCTTTCATATTACAGTTTTGTTTTGGCCTACATGTTAACTTAAAATGTACTTTTGGTGCAATTCTGCAATTTGGGCAGAGTGGGGTGACTGATAAAAGGATTTTGGCTTTCTTTTTTCAGTAGTACTCCACTAGAATTTTTTTCACGAATATTGGTGTTATTTAGAGTTGCATTGATTGATATTATATTTTCCCTCTTCAGACATCAAGAACAGTAAGATTTGCAACTTACTAATTGCTTCAGTGGCTTTATTTTTTACATTTACCTACAAGCTAAATAAACCAATTGCGTAACTTATGCTAAACATTCTTTGTTCATTTTGGAAAACCACATAATAAGCATCTTTTGTACCATTTTTGCTTGCCTTCTTAACTTTATCAACACCAAATAACCTTAGATACATGTTTTTGTTTTATTCTTTACAGCCCAAAATTCTTTCTGGTTTCAGTGTTTAAAGTCTGGGAAACATTTCAAGTGTTATTGTTATATACATGGAAAAATGAACAGAAGAAATATCAACATGTAGAACATTTATATATCTTAGGTGCTTGAAATTGGATTGAAGTTTAGTACTTTAACATTTATTGCAGTACGTTGCACCTAAAAGCCATTAAGAGCTCAGCTTGATACGATAGGGGCTCTGCATGAAATATTGGACATTTATACATACTAAAAAAGTTAAGATGGTAGGCAACACTATGTTCCTTCTATTCTTTCATTGATAAATCTATAAAAGGCAAATTTGATTTCTTTTCAAAAAAAAATTTCTTGCTGGTTGACACAATACCCAAGGAGAAGGCTGGGATCAGTTTTATAAAGAATTCAGAAACAATTTTTAATCAATCTCAACAGTTTTGAGAGCAGGATGATGATTTTGAAGGCAGCAGCTGCAGATTTTAACCGTGTCGCTTTTTAAGATGGTGTAATTGTATATGAAAATTAATTTCATTATATATGTAATTCTGTGCAGTTTGAATTTGATGAGCATCTCCATTACTGCATCTTGGAGTTAATATATTGGGGGTCCTGTTAGGGGCATCTGATCCTGGCTGTGATAAGATAAGAGTATGCTTGCTTTAGAAACTGTGGTAGGAAAGATTTTTGGGCTTGATGTCTTGAAAGTCCTGTTCCATGGTTGCTTACTCAAGTTGAGAAATTTATTGGGCTTCAAGTTGGAAAAACTCTGTTACTTAATTGTGTACTTGTGCTGGAATTACATCTTATTTTTTCTTTTTTTAACTTCTAAATTGCTTAAATGTTCCAGGAATTTTGATTAGTTTAACTTTATAGCTGCTTTGAATTAATTATAAAACTGTAAAACATTGTTGGGTGTTGCATAATGCATGGAGAGAATTTACCTTACAATTGGCTAGAACTTCAATGACCTGAAAAGGCTTGCACATAAGTGCCTATATGGCATTAAGGCTATAACATGTGGTACTGTGTTAATAATTCATCTAATTTCTTTTTCAATCCCATATTTTCTCTGTTTCTATTGATTATGGATATGGTACGTTTCTGTGTTAGTGATTCAACTATTATCTAGGGGTACTATGACAGTGAGTCAATCTTCTTATGTTTCCAATTTGATGTTTTTTGATAGTTGGTCCTGCATGCTTCAATTTCTTATGTTTTACTTATAAGCTAAATTCTTCATGCAGAGACTAAGTGGGCCCCCTGGAATGACAATGGACTGGCAAGGTGCACCAGCAAGCCCTAGTGCATACACTGTGAAGAGAATTTTGCGATTGGAAATTCCAGTAGATACCTATCCAAATGTAAACTTTATTCTTCATTTAATGTTGTAATGCCGTCATGCTACATTCAAATTGATCTTGCCCTCAAAATTCAGTTTAACAGAGCAGAATCTTCCAACAAATTATAACATATTTGCTGGCTCCTTCATTGTTGGCAGTTCAATTTTGTTGGGCGACTTTTGGGCCCTAGAGGCAATTCATTGAAACGGGTGGAAGCTACCACGGGCTGTCGTGTATACATTAGGGGGAAAGGATCAATAAAAGACCCAGACAAGGTAATGGACGCCCATACATTATCAGCAAAGATTCAGCTGAAACTGATAATTTAGGTTTTTAACTTATAGATGAATGTCTCTCCTCATCTTCTTTCATCAACATTTGACAGTTAGGGTTGGCTCTGTTTTGTTGTTCCTAATAATTTTTATTCAATTCCATCCTGAAGGAAGAGAAGTTAAGAGGAAGACCTGGCTATGAGCACCTGAATGATCCACTTCACATCTTAATTGAAGCTGATTTGCCAGCTAATATTGTTGATATGAGGCTCAGACAGGCACAGGAAATTATAGAAGAACTGCTCAAACCTGTGGTATTAATTCTATTCTTTATTAATATTTCCAAATATTATTGAATAATTTTTAATGTTTATTCTGCTGATAATCTTTCATGAGCTTGTGTCAAGCTAAAAGTTTCTTTGTGGTTCAATTTATTGCTGCTTCTTGAGACTGATCGAAGAGAGGAACATAGTGGCACCATGTAGTTACAATTATGGAAAATCTGCTCTTCCATTTGTTGTCTTTTGTAAGGATGTTTCTAGGAATAACTTCGTAGGCAATTCCTTCCTCAGTAGTTCTATAAATGAAGTGAATCGATTATTATTTGTTAATATTTAAGATTTTTAATTTAAAGTGATATTTTATGTTAACTCTGACTTAAGTGCTAACATCTGCTGCTCAGTATTACATTGGAAGTGGAAAAGAGTCATCTTGTGGGTTGAAAAGAGAAGCATCTTCTTGAGCATGTTCTTGCCATTGCCAGAACCCTTCCCTTAGTGTGTGCTATAAGACACAAACATCGTGTGGTGATTATAATTATTTTTAAATACAATTAGCTTTTAGGAGTAATTCTTGTAGAAGTTTTCCCTGAGAACCCTTAACATTTCAGTCAAAACATCGGTTGGGTTCAAACGACACAATTCTGAGTTCCTTTTAGTTCAGTTTGAGTCACTGAATGATTAAATTTTCCAGCCCTGTGCACATGGCTCATAAATTCCAGTTCCTGTGCCATATCAAGTAATGGGCATGATGACTTTATTTGGAAAGAAACATTTCTGAGTTTTTCCTGTGTGTAAAAAAAATGTCTTCTACATATGCAGGATGAGTCGCAAGATTTCATCAAGAGGCAGCAACTGCGTGAACTGGCAATGCTTAATTCAAATTTCAGAGAAGAGAGTCCAGGGCCGAGCGGTAGTGTTTCTCCATTCAATACAAGTGGAATGAAACGCGCAAAAACAGGACGCTAAGATATCATGACTGCTCCTGTATGTACTGGTTTTTTCATCTTGCTACAGAATTTCTTGGCTCAATATAGCTTGCCAGACATCTCAATTCAGCGCAGCTACATAAAGAATAGGCCAACAGTCATTCCTGGTGAGCTTTCTTGTGGGGGGTTCCTTTTATATTTCTTTATTTTTTTTCTCTCCCTATATAAAAGAGAGAAAATGAAAAGCATTAATGATAAAAAAAAAAAAAAAAGGGAATTATATAGCTGGTTCTTGAGTTTAGGCTTGTTGAGGTCAGTTCTTTTGTCCCTTTTTTTCCCCCTTCTTAAATGTAAACTGAATATATTCATTGGATTTATTCTTGTGTTAGCAACTTAGGGGAGCGTGGAATATATATATACTAGTTTTTCATTAGCGTGCTTTGCACGTGATTATTAGATATAGGACTCGTCATTAATAACTATTTGATTTTTATATAATTTTTTTATTAATTTGTTTTATCTTATTATGGTATTTTATTTATAATGCATTATAGGAGTGTATGTTTATTTTAAATTATATTAATTTGTCTATTTTTAAGAGTCATATAAAATACAAGTAGTAAGAATTTTATGGTTTAGTAATAATAAATTATGTACGGTAAATTGTGGTGATGAATTTATAAATTTATTGATTAGAACTTGATTGTTCATCTTTTTTAACTTGATTGTTCATTGTTTTGAACTTGATTATTCATTGCATGTTTTTCACTTATAGGTTCAATATTTATATTTTGATTGTTTATTGTTTTGAACTTGATTATTCATTATATGGTCATTACTTATAATACATTTTTAATTACTTTTTACTAATTATTAAATTATTTTATTACTTATTAATATTTAATTTAATTAACTTAATAAATAATAAAATTAATAAAACAAAAAATAATTTAATTTTTTAATGGAAAATATTTAAAATAATATGAATATTATAAAAAATAATGTAAACATTATATAAAATAATGTAAAAACAAATTAATATGAAATAAAATTAAAATAAAATTAATATTAAATTAATATTAAAATAAATATTATAATATAATTCATAAATATATTAAAAATAATATTTTTTTATCCAAAACAATAAAAAATAAATAATTGAAACACTTAATAATAATAAATAATTAAAGTAATTAATTTAATAAGTAATAAAAATTAATAAAATGAAATAATTTAAATATAAAA
>CATIWF010043225.1:0-17651 GCA_949630135.1 Balakata baccata
AAAAATTTAAAGAACATATTGAGACTTGACAGGAAGAAATATAGATATATTCCGGTCATCATTTTTTTAAAATTATAAAAATATAATTATTTTTAAAAGATTGTTTCGCTGTTGTATTACAAGATTTTCACCTGTTACAGGATGTCCCACTTACAATTTGCATGACAGTCGACATAGCCATGATTCGCTCGATTCCGAGAATAAAGCTATCCACTTTGTCGTCGCTAATTAATTTTATTCACAAATCAACAGCTGATACTTCGGCGACCTCTTTCGCCCGGTGGAGCTCTTCCTCCTCCTCATCGTCGTCGAAGCGTGACAATAAGATAACGGATCGTCTATCTACTGTTATAGACGCCGTTAACGATCGCAAACTTCCCCCTGAACTCCGTGGCCAACGCAATTCTGTGAGGTGACTACCTACCTCTTTCGTGTGTGCATGAATTATTGTTTATGATTACTAAATTAGGGTTAGTCATTGTGAATGAATCGTTGCTGTTGTTATTTTATCTTGGATTAGAACTTGAATTACTTATGGAATTTAAGCCCAAGAGGATTAATTCTGAAGTTCATAGCAACTTTCAGCTTTAGGCCTCTTCGAGATTCCAGTTTCTCTTAACAGGTCAGAACTTTGTGCTTTGGGTTTCCATTTGTTGATGATAGTGCCCTTTATATAAATTGTTGGAAATTTGGGAGAGGAAGAAACACCATCAACATACTTCAAAAATAAAATTGCAGAAAAATGGAAGAACATAGTAAAAATAAAATTTTTTTTATTCTTCATCTTCTTACATAAAATGCTTACAAATCTCAAAAGCTCACTAAATTCTGCCAGCTTTTAAGACAAAATGCTCACATATATTCAATACATAGCTTCACTCGGCAGCCCATTTTATAGCCAAAATATGGCTTTGTTTTGGTCAACTAAAGTAAACATGTCATTCCCTTAAATTAAGGATAACCATTCTTTTACATAAATATCTTAACAACTCCATCAATATATCTTAAAGTAAAAATCTCAACAACTTCCATCACTCCCCTTGATGAGATTTTTGCTTAATATGAAGCCATATTACACTAAAATAACAAAGACATTTTTTCCATTTAATGTGTCAATCTTTGAAGAAGAAACCGTAAATGGTAGAAATACACAAATATTGTTTCCATTCGGCCACAAATGCTCCCAAATATTCATGGGAATTGGTGTAGCTCTTGAACACTTCAAATAATTTTTTGTCTTGCAGCAAGGCTTCTTCAAAATGATCTCATTTTTCTTGTTTTTAGCATCAACATCCCTTAAATCATGAAAATGACTTCTTGAAAAATAGTTCTTGCGGGACATGAAATATTTTTGTAGTTTATAGCCATACTTAGGTCTTGAAAATGATTTTGAAACGAAATTGCAGTTTAAAGACTTGCTTAGGTCCCTTAAAATGATTTTGAAATGAAATAGCAGTTTATGGACTTGCTTGGGTCCCGAAATCCATCTTGAAATTTTTGGACTCGCTTGAGTCCTTAAAATTAAACTTGAAATTTTAGGACATGCTTGGGTTCTTAAAAATGAAATTTTCATACGAGGACATGTACATGGACGAAGAGGACCAAGAAATAACAAACATTAAACTTCCAAAGATTGAGCACATCAATGAGCATAGCTTGAACAATGGAAAATATAACCTTGATTTGAAAACCTTTTAAAAATGCAGGAGGTGCAAATGAGTTCATGCAACTTAAAAAACATTTTTGTTCAATAAATATTTGCAACAAAATAACTTCTTACCAAATTTTTGGCCCAAATTTTTAAATCACAGCCCTTAAGATCAATTTTTGCTCTGATACCGCCGTTGGAAATTTGGGAGAGAAAGAAACACCATCAACATACTTCAAAATAAAATTGCAGAAAAATAGAAGAACATAGTAAAAATATTTTTTTTTTCCTTCTTCATCTTCTGACATAAAATGCTTACAAATCTCAAAAGCTCTCTAAATTCTGCTAACTTTTAAGACAAAATGCTCACATACATTCAATACATTGCTTTACTCGGCAGCCCATTTTATAGCCAAAATATGGCTTTGTCAACTAAAGTAAATATGTCATTCCCTTAAATTAAGGATAACCATTCTTTTACATAAATATCTTAATAACTCCATCAATATATCTTAAAGTAAAAATCTCAACAACGTCCATCATAAATAGCTATTGGCGGTGTCAAATTGCACAAATCACCCTAACTAAAACATCTCCAAGATTGTAGTGCGATCAATTTCAATCAAGCATTAAGAGTAAGCTCTGTTCCATTAGTCTGTCTTTGCTCGTTTATGTATGTACAATTTCTATTCTTGGTGAATGATGATGAGCGAATCCTGTTGTTCTGGTTCAGTTTTGCTGAACGAAATATCTGCAAATCAGATTGATTGCCATTTGAATTCCTGGTCATATTCTTGGAGAGACTGCCGCATGCTCAAATTGACAGTTCTTTAAGAAGTTATTCGGACTAGTTTAAGCCCTTCAGATTCGAATTTTAGTTTGTTGTTCTGTATTTGACTTCATTTAAGGCATCATGTGTATGAAGTGATCACAAACTAAAATACTGGTATGATTGAGCAAATTAGATTAAAAACATCTGTTCTTCATGGGCTTTACTGTCCCTACTGCCTTAAATTTGGTATGATCGCTAGTTTTTGGTTTGGACAGGTCGGAAACTGATATTATAAATGTTGTTGAGCAAAGAATATGGCATTCCATGGAAGAAGGTCAGTTCGAGAACTTACCAGGGAAGGGCAAGCCCTTGAACCTTAGCAATAATCCTCATGCAGACCCAGCTGAAGACACCTTATACAGAATCCTGTCAAAAAATGGTTGTGCACCAGAGTGGGTTGAACTCAACAAAGAGATAAGGAGAAAAATATCAGAATGGCGGGCTGCCTTGAAGAAAGCATGGACTAATAATTGCAATGGGGACCAATCCAAATGGTCTGAGAGCAGTGAGACTTTGAAAGAGCAATTGAGGGATATAAATGATAAGGTATGCCTTTATAATCTATCTGGTTTAGTACCATCTGGTATGTTCACTTTTATGTGGCTTATTGGAGCTCAATGGAGTTGTTGTCAGGCTGTTAGAGCATAGTGAATGTAACGTGGGCGAGATGAGAGTTTTAAACTTAGGATCCTAAAAAGAACTCTTAGATGCATATTAGAGTTTGTTAGCTTGGGCTTAAGTTAGGAGGTTGATTGGTGGGGTTGGGGCAATGATATAAGAAATCGAGAAAAACATGTTTATGGGTCTAATGCATTGGTTCTGAAGAATGATAGCAGAACAATTATACGAAATCTTCTGTGTTGTTTAAGTTAGTTGTTAATGTTCTCACTTGTCTCTAACCTTAGAATTATTATGTGGTGTAACCTGTTTTTTTATTAACAGGACAAGTAACCCTATGTCAATAATGCTCATCACAGGTTTTCCGGTACAATCTTATCGTTCCTTTTGGACGTCAGATGTTTGGACTGAAATGGGAGAAGGAGCTGGATCGGTTAAAAGAATGATCCTCTCGCGTCCCCCTGTTGTGCCATCTCTCTGTTTTTTTTGTTCGGGTGTTGTTACAGAAAGAAAAACAGGAAAAAAATGTTCATTTTTTATTATTTTGCATGTTTAATGTATGTTTTGGACAGCAGCATAAAAATTTTGGTGAGCCAGGAGCGAAGTGCTTCAATTATTCTCAAGTGGCTTATTGCACTATTCATGTGATTGAGGGTAGTGTCTGATGCAATGGTATTGCTACAATGATAAGCACTAAATATTTTAGTGTTTGATATTGCTCCTACTTCAAGATTATAACCTTTGTGGGCTTGTAAATCAAAATTCTTGACTTCCAAGTTTTAATCGCAGTTGTATTTAAGTAAAAACTTCTGCACGTCAGTCCTCATTTTAACTCTATTTTATTATTGCTGGGATATAAAACGGCTAGTAACATGAAAAGCTCCAATTTATTTCCCACTTTAGGTCACTGTTCATTCAACCTTGAAGCATAATTGGCATTTAAGTGGCCTCCACAGCAGAGACATCATACCTACTAAGTTTATAAGATTTTCCAGTAATTTCCATATATGGATATTGAGACCAAACATATAAAAATAGTACAACCATGAATGGGACCGTAACAAAGATATTATTACATCGTACACACAAGCAACGAAGCGGATAGTTTTGTAAGAGCATTAATACAGAAGCGACCAATATTTGTTCTCAATATTGACTTAATCCAGTCATATAAGCCTAGGTCACCCAAACGACGATGTTTTAGCAGAAAGATGGAGAAGTGCTCGTCTGTGGTAGATCGTTCGGAGTTTTTTGTACTTCTGCACAAAAGCTGCGAGGTCCATTTCTCCGTTGAGAAGCTGCCCATGCAGGGCTTCAGATTCCTCCTCTGTCTTACTCATTGCCTCTGCAATTAATAAACACAATGTTTAAGTCATACTTCAGAACATACCTTCCCTGTATCATCCAAATTCCAATCAAAAGCTTGAACATGGAGGAGGATTTGTATTATTATGTACCTTGAAGCTTTTGAAGAAGGGATGCAGGAGAGCAGGACCTCAATATCTCTTCTTTCTGTCTTTCTAGTTCATTTAGTTTCTCCTGGGCAGCAGCTAACTCAGTTGTTCGAATTATTCTGCCCTGTGGACATAAAAAGAGGGGGAAAAAAGTAGGTTTCAAATTCCAGAGAAGTACAATTATTAATCAAATAAGCGTTGAGATAATGCTCCACGACCTAACCTGGTTTCTTAGCTCCATTATGCGTGGCTCCTTCTCCAAGTTTTCCTCTATTGATCATATAATTAAAATAAACATCTCTCTCCAGTTACATCATCAATTTGAGCATTAAAAGAGAAACTACATCAAGAAATGAACTTACTAGCCAGCTGCACAGTCTCCTTCCGAAGCTCATCTCTTATCTGAAAAAAGAAATTGTTGAAATGGTCACAAATTTGCCAACAATTTCTTTTATTTTCCAGTTCAATTAAAAATTTAGAGGTCACAAATTGGCACTTCATTTCATATTATGTACATATCAGTTATACAGCAAGTCAGGAAAATGCAACTGCAAAGAATGATGAGCAAATAATAGTCATACAATTTCCTATGAAAATGTACCATGCTGCATGCAACTATGCATGCAGACTTATTTACGTATGCAAAACATCCGGCATTTAGAATATAGAATAAGTGATAGAATTTAAAAATCTTCAAGTTCTCCCTTTCTGAAGATAATACTGTTTCAGCTGAGGACTTCTTAGTTCTTATCAATGAGAATCGATTACTGCGATTTTTTTCCTCCTTTCAAAGTACAAACAACAGAAACTTTTGAATCCTTCAATTCGCTTCTCTTCATTTCTGTCTTTTCAAACACTTCTTAAATAAATGCTTATATCCAAAGCCCTAACAAAGTATGAGGATTATCTATTTTCACTTTTTTTCTGGTCGTAATCCAGTCACCACTTACACAATCCTAGTCAGCCCACAAGAAATAAAGCAGGCAAATATTTCCTCCCTAAACTCAAGAGTTCCAAATACTAATTTCAGTCATGTCCAAAATGCAAGTTTAGGTACATGATCATCAATTGTCATGGAAGAATCATTATGACACAACCCTTAATTACATGGAAAAGGAGATGTGCATCCAAACCTACAAGAACAAATTCTCTTATTCCAAACACACTTCAATTGTAACAAAAGAAACATTTCTTGGGCTTGTAAATTCAACCAAGAAAGAAGGGAAAAGTGCAACTTACGTTGTTTTGAATTTTAACCTGATCAAGAGAAAGTAAGAATTGGTGGTATGCATCCTTGTCAGATAATAGCTTCCGTAGCTCATCAACACTAAAGATATTTTAAAAGAAAAGCAATCAGAAAACATAAATAAAATAAACTATACCATAATACAATCAGAATCCTTAGGTTCTCCCTCCTCCCTGCCCCTGCTTCTGCCTCCTCACAAAAAATAAAAAGCTATCCTGAATGATAGCACTTGAACCTAAGGCCTAATCCAATGCCAACCAATGTTTCGAAAATTGATGATGGCATACAACCATGCCTTCATTTAAAACCAATATGTATCACGTATCACAAAGTCCAAGAAATGAATAAAAGATTGTTGCTATACATTGATGGAAAGGCTATGCCAATATAACTGATAAAAACCTGATATTAGTTAAACAAGATTCCACGCTTTCACTATATCATTAAAAAGCGATACAAATTTTTTCAGTCAGCTGATAATGTATTTTTGCTAAGTAAACATGAAACCGATACTAAGACCATAACTCCATAGCAAATAATTGGTACACCACATCGTGCTTCCATTGTGCCAAACTTTACTAGAACATGTAGATTTTAGAGCACACCCAATAGGGGAGTGGAAACAATTAAATATAGAGTGTTTATGACTTTGAGTTATAAATATTAAGAAGTATGCCAAATAGAACTAAATCTAATACCTCATATAACCACAACAATCAAGAGCAGCATTGCAAGAAACTATGAGCAAAACAACACCTATGTAATGGGTGCATCAGGCAACTTACCTTTTATCCTTCAAAAGGGCAATAACACCAGCTGCTTCAGCAGGTGATACATGTGAAGGAGACTGAGGTCGTTCCATGGATCGTTGTAAGCTGTAGCTACTAGAAGAGCTGCTACTTGGTGTAGTAGGACGGGAGGAATTAGAGCTCACTACAGATGGAGGGTACCAAGATTGTGAAGAAACATCTTGCGGATGTGGCTGAGCTTGCTCCTCCTGAGAACCCCTATAAGATGGACATAGTCTAAACATAAGCGCCTAATATACAACATTGCCACTCCCCACCAAAAAGGCACATTGTTCATAAGTATAGACAATACAATCATGTCTTAACCTCACTACAATTTATAGATATAAGTATTTGGGTACATCCAGTTATAAAAGTAATCCAGACACAGGACAAGAGAAACCACTATCACACGAAGCATAGAATAACTGGTTAGAGGAAACATTAATAGGGTCAGATATTATGGGTTTCCTAAGTCAGCGACCTGTGACATAAATATTATTTCCATGAAATGCAGAAACATAATAATTAATTCAACATAGCTCAAAATGCCAAAAAAGGAGCATATAACGTCATAAAGAATTCATATTTACATTGAATTAGACAAGTCCTACTATATTACATTTTCCTCCTCAATCAGAGTATATGAAAGAGCAAGGAACCACCATCCTGGCATCTTTCCTACAATTGGAGACTCCATGAACCATTTATAAACATTGAGACTTCAAATATAAGCAAAAAAATTACACTGAATAACGAATTTAATTCAGACTTATGAAAATGATCGATTAATCGGAGCCTAGACATCCAAAAACAGGATCTTGGATGTGAATTGACGAAACCGGAAGCAAGCCGAAATAAGATCCACGGCAGTGAAAGTAACCCAAAAGAATTATTAACAAAAAAGTGAATGCCCTAATTTAAGCAACAACTGAAACTTAAAAAAAAAAAAAAGGGAAGAAGATTAGAGGCGAATACCAGAACTTGAACATAGCTTGTAATGAGTTCTCGATCGTCCGATTAACCAATCAAAGAATAAGAAATCGGAACCGTAGACCTGAAGAAAACGCTCTATTAAATGCAAACAAAGAGGGATGAAAGCTGAACGGATTTTCTTTATTGAACTTTGTTTCTTTTTTTATTATAATTGTTCTTTAAACATATATATATATATATATATGCTGTCCCCTCGAAGTTGAGAGGAGAACCCATATTAGATATCTTAGTCCTGCTTTGATGGTTTCTTTGGTAATTACACTGCGGTGCGGCCATGTGGCGTCATTTCTGCAACTTTCTGAAGGTTCCAAGGAAATGACAAGAAGTATCAGATCACAACCGCCTTTCTGTGAACGATGTCGTTTGTAACTTTGTATAGTTTTTGTGCGACGCGGTTATCAGCCCTAATACAACATCCTAAAAGCTCTTTATTTTAATTCTCTTTTTTGTTTTAAAGAGAAAATTTATAAAAAAAAATTCCTAATAGATTTTTTTTTTTAAATTTAGAGAATAGAGTGAATTTGGTCTTTTTCTAAAAAATAAAATTTTATTTTTTATTCTATATATCATTTAAACACATCAACTTTTTAATATATATTCTATATTTTTATTAGTACGTTACTTTTCTCTTTTCTTATAATAAAAATAATTTATTTTTATTTTTGATAAATATTAATTTATAAGATATAAAATAAAATGAAAAGTAAAAATATAAAAAATATATTGAATTTATAAAAAATTTGTACTCTCTATATTTAAAGATATTTTAAAATTCTCTTTATTCTACTAAAATACTCTTTAAAATAAAGAATATTATTAGAGATACTCTTACAATGAGTTGTTATACTATGAATCTCTATCTATGTAGTACTATAGACAAAGGTCCATTATATATATATGTGTTTTAAAAAATACAATAATAATTTTGTAAATAAAATAAATATATAGATTCATCATGCAGTATCGTGTTCATTATATTTTTCACATAAAATTCAGGTAATAAATTGCATATTAAATTATATAGATTCATTATTATTATTATAGAGCTTAGTGCAGGTTCATTAATTTTTTTTAATTAATAAATTATATATTAAATTATATAGATTTATTATATAATGTTTAACACTAGATGAAACTCTACTTAATTTAATTTTTAAATAAAAAATAATAAATATCACTCAAATTTAATACGTTTGTAGTTAAAACTCAATAAATATGTAATTATTTTAATATAAATTTATTTTGTTAACAAAATTTTTACCATATTTTTTAAAACTTTGACACATATATGTCCACCATACAAAGTGACAAGGATCTATTTTATAAGTTGCGTATTAGAATTAAGCCTCGAAATTTCTCTGTAAGAATTCAAGGGCCCAAGAAGAGCTGGGTCAAGTCATGGGGCAACTTCGAAATCTACAACAGACAACTCTGGAAACTGAGATATGGGCCCAATGGGTCCTCTTCAGCCTTAATATTTCTTCATTGGAAATTTTATAAAAATAAAAAAAAAAACGAATAAATATTTACAAAAATTTTGCCTTTCAATTTTTTTTTTCAAAAATATCATCAATACAAAATTTTTTTCGAAAATACAGAAAATCAAGGTTTATCTAAAATTTATCTAAAAGTTTACTGTAAAATTAATAAAAATTGAAATTACAAGAATTTTATCAAATATTTACTTAATATTTATTCAAGTTATACTCATAATTTACTCAATATTTACTAAAAAATTAATAAAATTTGAAATTACTCAATAAGATTTACAAAATTAACCAAAATTAGAAGATTTACCAAATATTTACTACAAAAATAATAGAAATTGAATTTACAAAAAGTTTATCAAAAATTTACTTAATATTTACTTAAGTTATATTAAATATTTACAAGAAAATTAATAAAAGTTGAAACTATACAAAATTTATCAAAATTTTACTTAAAATTTACTTAAATTATACCAAATGTTTACAAAAAAAAAATTAATGAAAGTTGAAATTATATAAGATTTACTCAAAATTTACCAAGATTTATCCAAAAATTATCTAAAAATTACTCGAGATTTACCCAATATTTACAAAAAAAAAATTAATGAAAATTAAAGTTACAAAAGATTTATCCAAAACTTATCACAAGATTTACCCGATATTTACTTAAAATTTACTACAAAATTAATGAAAGTTAAAGTTACATAAAGTTAATCTAAAGTTTATCTAATATTTATCTAATATTTATCCAAAATTTACCCGAAATTTATCCAAATTTAACTTAAGATTTACCAAAAGTTTACTACAAATTTAATAAAAATTGAATTTGCAAAAGGTTTATCAAAGATTTACTCAATATTTACCTAAGTTGTATCAAATGTTTACAAAAAAATTAATAAAAGTTGAAATTACATAAATTTATCAAAGATTTATTAAAGGTTTACTCAAGTTATACACAATATTTATAAGAAAATTAACAAAAATTGAAATTACATAAGATTTACTTAAAATTTACCAAGGTATATTTAAGATTTACCAAGATTTACCCAAGAATTACTTAAGGTTTACTCAGCATGTGCCAAAAAATTAATGAAAATTAAAGTTATAAAAGGTTTATTCAAAACTTATCCCAAGATTTACTATATTTACTTAAGATTTACCACAAAATTAATGAAAATTAAAATTACATAAAATTTATCTAAAATTTATCCAAGATATGAACAAGAGGCTTCGAGAAAACTAGTATTTTCTAAATTATATGAAGCCAGTACGCAAATAGCCAATCCGTAGGTATTTGAACCCGAATATCCAGAAAAAAGTCGAATATTTGATGGAAGAACGTCCATATATTTTATCATCAACTTGAATTAATTTCAAGATATAAGACTTTCCTATTATAACTTTTTGTCGAGTAAGAAAATCGAGCATTTTGAATATATTTTGAATATTATATGTATATTAATATATTTTTCTAATTTCGAATATCTAATAAGAATGTCTTTGAAAATTAAGAATACATTTTTTTATTTTTCTAATAAGAATATTTTTCTTTTCTAATAGAATTAATTAAAATATGTAATTAATAAAATATATATAATTAATAAAATAAAAAATAGAATTAATAAAATAACATAAATATATATATAAATATAAAATAAACAAGCAAAATCCTATTTTGGTATGGAAGTTATGCAACGTAATGCTCATATTTATACAAGATTTATCTAAAATTGGCCTAAAATTTACACAAAAATTACCAAATATTTACTACAAAATTAATGAAAATTGAATTTACAAAAATTTTATCAAATATTTACACAATATTTACTTAAGTTATATCGAATATTTACAAGAAAATTAATAAAAGTTGAAGCTACATAAAATTTATAAAAAATTTACTTAAGATTTACTCAAGTTATACTCAATGTTTATCCAAGTTTTATCCAACATTATATCAATTTTTCAACTAAAATTTACCAAAAATCTATCCAAATTTTACCAAAGTAAATAACATTAATTAAATTAATTAAATACAAGTTTACATATTTTTTTTGTAATTAAGGTTTGTCCAAAGTGTATTTTAGTAATTAAGTTAATTAAATTCAATTTTACATATTTTTTACTAATTAAGTTAATTAAGCAATTATTAAAAATAAATACATACATAATACATAAAGATTAATAGTAGTCATGCAAGTTAATAAAATTATTAATCTATATTTAAAATGTGAAAAATGATCATATGTTGTCTTAATTAAAAGAAAAATATGTTAAATATATAATAAAATCTAATATTTGAAAAAAAAAATGAAAAACTAGTAAAAATAAAAATGCAAAAACGAAATTGAAAACACATAATTTTTACCGGTATAATTGAAAAAAACTTTCCACTTTCAGTGGAATGTGTAAATTTCCCTTTTTCATTTCCTGTCAATTTTTTTTAAAGAAAATTTCACATAGTAATTTCTTTTTAAAACAAATTACCAATGTGCATCTACTATGTTTCTCAAACCAAAACGCCCTTTCTAAGTTTTACTTTTTCCATTATACTATTTTCTTTTAAATTAAATAATTAATATCTAAATTCATAAAATCTAGAACATAATTTCAACAAAATTTTTTTCATTTTTCAAAAAACTCTAATAACTAATCATAAAGCTCACCACAAAATCTAAAACATAATTTTAACAAGATTTATTTCTTTCTCTAAAAAACTCTAATAACTAACCATAACGCTTATCACCACCACCACCTTCTTCTTCTTTTTCTTTTTACCATGTTTATTAAACGCAGTGGAGGTCATTTGATTAATTACAACAACATGATGGAAATGAAGTGAGCTAGACATTCTCTCATGCATCTCAAATATTTCTTAATTTCCCATAATGGATATATTCTGTTTGAAAAAAAAAATTATTCTATTTTATGAGGTAGGTAAAATCTTTCTTCATCTTTAATGGATAAATTAAATTAAATGACTTAATCATCAGTGACTCTTGTTTAAATTGATGAATTAATATTTCTTTTTATTTTCTCCTACATATTTAATTTTTTAACAAAGCTAATATGGTTGTGAATGATTTAGTATCATATAACACGAATATAACCTCCATATATATGTTATCTGAATGTTATATTAGGTTATATTTATGGTATATGATACTAAATCCTTCAAATCTTACACTTCAATAATTTTATCACAGCAAACACGTTATATGTATATTATATGAAAATTATATAAATATTATGTGATACTAAATCCTACACAAATGTTAATTATTTTCAATGATGATACTAAATTTATGGATATCATAATTTTAACAGAAATTAAAGCTTAAATGTTGATAAAACAGTCTTTTTTATAAAGGTGTGCAAATTCTAATTGTCAATTACAATTATGGTAATATTATTTTAAACAAATTTATAAATTTATTGATTTATTGATTTTAGAAATTTAACTTAATCTATAATTTAAAATAAGTAGCTATCAAATCTTATCCAAAAGTGCGAAGAGATATTTTGAGAAAACTTATCTACTCAAATGAATGAAATGAGATATCTTTTATTTTTAAGATGTTTTAGTAATTATGTAAACTAATGGAGTTATTTGTGTTAAAAACTTTTTTTTTTCTTAAATGGCTATTTCAATTAAATTTATTCTGTATATTTTGTTTTTCACAGTGTTGATTAAATTTTAGCATGTCATCCAATCATAATTACCGACAAAATGCGTTCTGCTTGCTTGAAAATAAAGTAACCATAGAACCTTCGTCTAGAAAAATATTTAGTAGTACTGATTATTAAATTTGTAACTACTAAATTAAAGTTTATATATTAATATAATTACATTAATTTTTAATTCAATTTATTAGAAAAAATGAAAAGTCACATATATGTCCACCACAAAGCTCAGCACCCTTAAGGGAAGTATATATAAATAAATCATGTAGCTTTCTCTTTTATTTTTTTAGTGTAAACTATCTGTATTTTTATTTTATTTTTATTTTTTATTGTATGAGACAACCATGTTCGTCACATTTTTTTTTTATTTTAATACACTAATCGAGTATATAAGCAGAAGCCCACATAGGGATGATTTCGGTTAAGGCCCAAAACCAAATTTTAGGGATCAATTATTCATTATATTTTTGAAATTTTCTTGCACTTTTTATTAATAAATCAATATATATTATTACTATATTAAAAATATATATATAGTTGCTTTTTTAAAATGATAATGTATTATTAGTTCAAATAATAAATTCCAAGAGCTTTTACCCTAATGTTATATGGGCCTTTGCTTCAAGACTCCCACCCACCCCACTTAAAATGGTTTAAATTGTTATAAAATTAGACAATATAAACTATATATGACAAATATAATTATAAGGTAGGAAGAAAAATAGAGAGAGAATTTAGAGAGAGAAAATTTTGTCTTATTGCATCATAACTTTATTCATTGTCTTTTTATAGGCAAAAGTTGAAAGGTAAAAGCAAACAGTCAATATTGATTTCAATTTCGATGGCAGTCATTTTTAACAAAATGGCGGTGGATCCCTTTTCATTGGATCCCACCAATACTATTTTATAGATGTAAAAAGTTTTGAGAGATCATGATAAACATCCAATAATCTAATTAATCCAATATTCTCACAACACTCCCCATTTGATATCTATTATATCGAATATGTTTTACTAAAATCTTACTAAGAAAAATTTTATGCGAAAAAACTTAATAAAGGAAAAAGAGTACATTATTCATGTAGAAATTTGTATCATAATGCTATCTTATTAAAAATATTGTTAGAAAAATTCAATGAGATAAAACCTAGGCTAAAGAAAAAAGATTACAGTGTAAAAATCTCCCTTTATAAAAATGTCTTTTAACAAAGATCTCTTGGTTAGCGTATATCAATTTTGTTCACTAGCTTTTTAAATATTATTATTGGAAGTGTTTTTCTAAACAAATATGTCAAATTATTAATAGATTGAATTTGATGAACATCAAAAATTCCTTGCTTCTAAAGCTCATGTGTGAAAAAGAATTTTGGGAAAATATGCTTAGTTCTATATCCTTTAATGTATCCTCCTTTAAGTTGTGTAATACAAGCAACATTATCTTCATATGTATTGTTGGATTTCTTTTATCAAATGAGATATCATATGTTTCTTTAATATATTGGATCATAAATCCCAACTATATGCATTCTCTACTAGTTTCATGAATTGCTAATATTTCGACATGATTAAATGACATGACAATTAGAGTTTGCTTAGTAGAACGCCAAAATATAGAGTACCACCATATGTAAATAAGTAATCCGTTTGTGATCGAGCTTTATGTGGATCAGATAAATATCTAGTATCTGTATATTAAATTAATTATGACTTCGAGTCTTGTGGATAAAATAAACACATATATGATGTATCACGTAAATAATAGAATACTTATTTTATACTATTCTAATATTTTCGAGTTGGTGATGAACTATATTTTGCTAACAAACTCACAGAAAATGTTATATCAATTCTTGTACAATTAGCAATTACATTAATACTCCTATAGCACTAAAATATAATATTTTTGAACCAAATATTTTTTCATCTTTTTAAGGACGAAAATGGTCTTTTTTCACATCCAAATATCTAACAATCATAGAAGAACTTTTTGGATGAGATTTATCTATATTAAAATGTTTCAATATCTTTTCAACATAAGTTGGTTGATGAATAAAAATTTCTCCAAATAAATGTTCGATCTGCAGGCCAAGATAAAATTTTGTTTATCCCAAATCTTTTATTTCAAATTCATTTGTTAAATAATTTATTGTTTCTGTCAATTTTTCAAGATTTCTAATAATATTTAAATCATCAATATAAACCGCAATTATAGTAAAACCATAATTTGTTTTCTTAGTAAAGACACATGAACAAATTGGATTGTTAAAATATCCTATCTTTAAAAGATATTCATTAAGGCGGTTATACTATATCCGTCCAGATTGTTTTAATCCATATAAGGATTTTTGTAGCTTAATTGAATACATTTCTCAAGGTTTTAAGCCATATGCTTCAGATATTTTCAATCCTTCAGGGACTTTCATGTAAATGTCATTATCAAGTGATCCATATAAATAAGCTGTAATGACATCCATAAATCGCATACGAAGTCTTTCTAAATTTGTCAGGCTAATTAAAAATCTAAATGTAATTGCATCCACAACTAGAGAATAAATTTATTCATAATCAATGTCAAGTTTTTGTGAGAACCTTTGTGCTATAAGTTGTGCTCTATATCTCTTAATTTTATTTTCCTTATTAAGTTTATGCACAAAAATCCATTTATAGCCTATCGACTTAATAATTTTAGGTGTGAAAACAATGGGCCTAAAAATTTGACATTTTTCTAATAAATTTAATTCTGCTTGGATTGCGTCTTTTCAATTAGGTCAATCATTTTGTTGTCAATATTCATTAATGGACTTAGGTTCAATATCCTCACTTTCTTTTACAATATCAATTGCTACTGCATATACAAATATATTGTCGATAATAGTTTCATTTCGGTCTCATCTCTTACCTAAAGTAACATAATTGATTGAGATCTTATTATTTTCATCATTTTCAGGTACCTAAACCTCTTCTAGAGTTACTTGCTCATCTATATCTTCTAGTATAGGCTTTCTCCAGGAGTATCAATATTTTTCAAATTGTCATTTTGTTCATCTTATTCCTTTTTCTTTCTGGGATTTTTATTCTTAGAAGCGGGTGACCTATCACGCTTCTGGAGTCTCATGGACTCATTTGCTATAATATTAACATATTTTTCTACTGGGATATCAATTCTAATTGGAGCATTTTTTGCTGGTATATGAGATTTAGTAACTCTTTTAAGATCATAAAATACATCTAGCAATTGGTTTACTATACTTTGCAAATGAATGATCCTTTAGACTTCTAATTCACATTGTTTTGTATAAGGAATAAGATAATTTAATGATGACTCATACCAAATAATTTGTTTCTCTAATTGCTTATCCTCTCCTCCAATTTAGGAAACAAAACCTCTTTAAAATGACAATTATTGAATCTTGCAGTAAAAATATTTTCAATTAATAGTTCAAGATATTTAATTATAGAGGGAATTCATATCCAATGTATATTCCTAATCTCCTATAAGGTCCTATTTTTGTGCGATGTGGGGGTCAATTGGAACATAAATAGCACATCCAAAAATTTTCAAATGGGAAATATTTGGCTTCTGGCCAGAGGTGAAAATTGATGATAACTAGTTAGTCCGATGCGTATGAAAGTTGCTGCATGTAAAATTGCATATCCCCAAGCAATAATTGAGATGTTTATTTTAATAAGCAATAGTCTGACTATTAATTGGAGATGTTTAATAAACGATTATGCTAGACCATTTTGAGTATGAATATGAGCTACATGATGTTTTACAGTTATTTCAATTGACATGCAATAATCATTAAATGCCCTAGATGTAAAGTCACCAGCATTATTAAGACAAATTGTCTTAATAGCATATTCTGAAAATTATGTTCTTAATCGAATTAATTGAGTAAATAATCTAGCAAATGCCAAATTTCGAATTTATAATAAATATACATGTAATCATCTTGTTGATGCATCTATTAACACCATAAAATATTTAAATAGTCCATATGGTAGATGAATAGGTCCACAAATATCACATTGTATTCATTCTCGAAATTTAGGTAATGCATTTTGAATTTTACTTGGTGAAAGCCTAATAATTATCTTTCCTTGAGAGCAAACTAAATATGAAAATTCATTAAATTGAAAAATCTTGTACTTCTTCAATAGATGACCATATGAGCTCTTAATAATTTTTTTCATTATGATTGATTCAAGATGACCTAATTAATCATGCCAAATAAGAAAAGCATTTGAATTAGTAAACTTTTGATTTACTACCACATTTGTTTTAACTGTACACATATGTGTGTAATATATGTCAGATAAGAAAACAAGTAATTTATCCAACACACATTTCTTACCCATTACGAGAGTTGTAATATAGAGATATTCAATATTTTCTACATTTATAATCTTAATATGATATTCATTTAGGCGAATATCTTTAAAACTCAATAAATTTATGCGAGACTTTGGGGAGAATAATGTATTTTTAATAAAAAAATATGTACATCCAGGAAGTAATATATATGTTATTCCAGAGCCTTCAATTATTCTTTTACTACCATATACTATGTTAACATAAGTTTCTCCCCTTATTAGTAGAGAAAAATATTTTTTGTCTTTTAATATGGTGTGCGTGGTTGCACTATTTACAAGACATAAATCTACATTATTTGCTTTTAATCCTACTAATGATTAAGTAGAATCTATAATATCTTCAAAAAATATATATTTATAAGAAACAAAGTAATAATTAAATTAAAATCAATCAAAAAATATACAAATTACTAGCACTTCAAACTAGCATTTAAATAAAAGGCATAATAATATATATATATATATATTATTATGCCTTTTATTTAAATGCTAGTTTGAAGTGCTAGTAATTTGTATATTTTTTG
>CATIWF010043232.1:0-23339 GCA_949630135.1 Balakata baccata
AACCGAATGCATATATATAGTCAATCAAAACTCAAAAATACAGATGACAAATGCTTGTCATTATGGTCCCAAAGTCTATTTTCCTCTCCATTGGAATAATTAACATCTTGATTTCATTTTCACATATGTAATTGATATGTAATATAAAAGGAAATAATTCAAAGAATTCGTCCACATGGTATTATCTCATAGGTGTGGAAGGGCAGCAAATGGAATTGGAAGTGCAAATTAATATACATTATCGACGTTTTGTCTGTGTACTTTTTATTTCGAACCACATATATGTCAATGGATTAATATTAAATAAATTCGTACTAGTTAGAATTTAAAAAAAAGGGACAAAATACTTTCATAAAAAATTTAAGATAACTGCATTTATATTGATTATATTCAAAATATCTAATTAATCTAAAAAGAATTTGTACAAACTTATCCGCTTCTTTTAGATGTCTTCGTCTTACATATTAAAAGTGGCTCTCTTTCCATCCATAACGGCATTATTTGCATCTTTTATTATTAGGCCCCGTATTATTGTTCTTCTTTTAGTACCACTCAAAAGTTCAATGGATTTTTTTATTAAAGTTTTTTTTTTTTATCCAAATTGTCTTACCTATTCAGTTTAGATTTACAGGCCTATAAGAGATAAAATGCTCTGTATCTAGGATTCAACGGCATAAAAAATACTCTCTCACTCTTTGAAGGTAAAAATTGAATTGATTTAATATATACATAATAAGGCAGTGACTTATTGCAAATTAATGTAAGAATTATTTTCTGCTGTCGAATAATTGATTTAGTTAACTGAAACTGGTTAAAAATTCTATGAGTCTTCCAAGGTCCAACAGCCCATCTCCCTTAATATATACTTTGATTGAAAAAAAAAACCTAATAATTATTATGCAAAGTAATAATAATAATAATAATAATAATAATTAATTCAAACTAAATTTTAAATATGCTTCTATTCTATATGAAGGCATATTAAAATTTTCCTCTCCATTGCAGTCGTAGGAACTACAAAAGTCAACTAAATAATTAACAACTACACAGCAATCAACTTCTCCATCTTCTAAAGTTATAGAAAAAGAAACGAAAGCTTTTATGGTAAACTTGATATTTAAAACTAATAAATTTTTAATTTTAATTATAATTATAGTTGAAATTAAAAGTTAAAAATTTAACGAGAGATGCTCCACAAAATTAGCCGAAAGAAAAATAGCGAGAATAAAAGCTTTAGGCAGTTTGAGGGTGAACTCATGCTGACATATTCCCATATATTGTGTAGTTGGACAACTTAAAAACTACACAACGACCAACCTCCTTTGTCCTCTTCTTCTTATATAGAGTTTTAAAATAATATCAATATTATCACTGAATTACAATGAATTAAATTTTAATTTGTTCATACACCAAAGAAATAATTTATTTATATGCTTGCATATATATTCAATTTTCCTTCTCTACAGCTTAACAACTCTCTATCTTTATTCTTTTTTCTATCAAAAAAGAAATAAAAAAGTGTGTTACAAATTCTGCTGGTTTCAAAACCAATGTCATTCTTCAATAATTTTTTTTTGGGGGGGTTGTAAACTCATTCTTCAATAAATTTAATATACGAGGTAATTAAAGTATTTATGTCGATTTTTCTTTAATATATATGCTGTACAAATTAATTGTAATTCCATTATTTTTTGTAAATGCGAATTTGGAGGACAATTTGGTCATTTAAAAAGGAAAAACACGCTAATGATTGGAAGGACATAAGAATGTTCGGAATGGCGTAACGCGGAGGGAAGGAAACAGGAACAACAACAACACAACACAGCGTGAAGAATCAAAAGTGTAAAATAGAAGTATACAACAGAGGTATTTGATATTGTTGTTTAAGGATTATAAAAGTAGGTTTTTAAATTTTTTATAAATTATTTTTTTAAAATATGTTTTTGGAAAAAAAATATCTAGTTATCGATTTCTATTCAAAACAGTTTTCAAATTTAAAAAAAAAAAAGTAAAAATACAAATAGATATTTGTAATTGCTGTTGAAAGTTTTAAAAATATTACTTTTAAAAAAATATTTATTTACTTACTTTTACCAAATACGGTATTTAAGACTAAAAAAAATTAATGAAAAATACATTTTCCAAAAAATATAGTCAAAATTTTTTCTGAATGCCAAACAGGGCTAACGTGTGCTGTGTGTAAGGGGGGTAATCTTGTAGGCCATCTTGTTATCCGAGGGGGAGAACATTGTAATGAAAGGGCGAAATAGTATTTTCAAATTTTATTTTATTTTTGTAATTTCAAAGGAGGTGATGGGTGGCACATATTGATGTTTCCTCCTGCCAAGTCCCAACATGCCCCTAATGCTCTTTAGGGGGGAGTGACTAGTCACCAGTTGGACTAGTTGCTTGGATCGGCTGCTTGACGGGCCCGTTCGCCTTGTGGGTGCCCTCCTACCCACACGAACAGTGCATAATGGCTTGGTCATCTTTGTAATACTCAATTGAATATTAATGAAATGCTTGCTCGGTTTCTACTCATTCTGTGTCTTTCTTTATGTGGTTGTGCTTATTCAATGTGATGCCTTGATTATGCGATTGCTTGCCGCATTTATATGCTATTTTGTCATGCTATCGTATCATGCTTGCAATTGCTATTGGTTATTCAGTCGTTGGCCCGAATCTAACCAATGTCCCTTATATGCAGAATTAGGAGAATAACTCTTGGCTGACTTGTTTGAACACGACCCAAGTGAATGCTACACGGTCCCAAGTGTGGGCCCGTGACACTAGGGGAGAGCCAAGGAGGAAAATTTAAAATTTATTATTTTTTTTATTTAAGCGGGTCACTGTTCCCAGGAAAAGGGTTCAAATCGAACTCTTCTCTACTCGGGCTACGGGCCGGATTAGACTCGTTGACTTTTGGGTCCAGTCCGGTTTCGAGTATGACTGACCTGACCTATGGCCACCTATAAGTAAGAATTGTAACAGCTAACTATAGAGAAGCAAAAAGTGTGTTTGAGGTGATTCTTGTGGTACAAAAATATAATTAAAAAGCATTAAGTCTTTCATTATCCTATATTAATATGAAGAGATATATGATGATCAGATGGTGGCACGGTTGTTAGAATTTTACCATTTTTTATTTAATTCAACTGATTTATATTGATTCATATTGAAAACGAATCGAATTTTAATACAAATCTAATTTTATATTCAATCGTGACAATTCACGATTTGAATTATATCGATTCACATAAAAAACAAATCAAATCTTAGCAATATTGAATCGTGGAAGAATCATAAGAATCGACTGAATCAATCGAATTGTACGAGTTACTCTAAATAAAAAAAACAGAAAATACTAAAAGTTATAAAGACAGAATACAAGAAATAAGATGATAGTTGATGATACCTAAATCTGAAAGATGAATCATTGCGTATGTGAACTTTTATATATATATTTTTTTCATTAAGTAGTTACTTACTTATTTTCTTTAAAAAATAACTATTTTCTTTTTCGTGATGAGAAATTTAAAATATAAAATAATTTATATTACTTATTTTAGTTCTTTCAAATTATATGACATTTTTTTTATAAATTATAGATTTTAAATTATATTTGATTTAATGGTTTAGTATTATTATTAGTTATTCAACATTTTTATGTTTAGTTATTATTATATTTTAAAATTGTAGAATATATAATATGAAGTATATTCTTAAAAATAAATATATATTATTTTTAATTAATATTATCAGAATAAATTGAATTTTATGATTCGATTCGATTCTCAATTTATAAAATTACAAATTTGAATCTTGATTTCACACAGGAAATCTTAAAGTCCAAAATATAGGAATTAATTTTATATAGGCTAAATGTACAAATTAGTCCCTTCACTATACCTTATAAAGTGAGTTACCTCCTCAATTTTGATTCAATATAAAAAAAACTTTTGAACTTTAAATTCAGTACAATTATGCCCTTTAAACGAGAACAATGAGTCAATTCAGTTTAGTGAGGAGTGATTCACTCCATATGATATAATTCATGGGCTAATTTGAACTAAATTTAAAATTCAATAGCTCATTTGTACTGAGTCAAAGTTGATAAATAACTCACTGTATAAAATATAGTTTATATATATATATATTATTTTGTTCCCCATTAAACGATGCAGACACTATAAAAATCAAGACTATATTTGGATTGATAGATTTTAAATGATAGATTTTGAACAATTTATATATTTATGACAAATCTAACATTTGACTACCTAAAAAAAGTCAAAATTCATGAATTTTGAAAAATTTCTCATTGACGAAATCCTTCATTTTTAAAGGATTTGATTTCCCACATGAATTTTGATCAATGAGAAATTATTGCTAGATTTTTTTTTTATTTCAAGATTGTTTCTAATAAACTAATAATATTCCAAGATTTTTCTTTTAATTTTAACTAATTGCTTTATTATTATTATTATGCATTAAATTATTAATAAAAAATATTTTTTAGCAATGTAATTAAATATTATAACGTAGAATAACTTTATTTTTTTTTATTTTTCAACTCTTAAAATAACCAAATTTTATTTTTTAAATTTTTTAGTATATATTGGAATTGGCTGTATATGCTTAATTTCAACTCTCCATTGTAAGCAGAAAACATTTTTATTTTTCATATTTTCTGTTATGAATGGGATAAATTATTAATATTTAGTAGAAGGATAAAATTGGAAAGTAGTCCTTAAATTTAAGGATTGTGGTTACTCAACCAAATATGAGTGCAAAGAAAATTGCATTATAAATTAATAAATTTTACAGTTAAACCAAATAATATTTTTAAAATTCATAATTTATAAATTTTAAAAAAGTAATTTAAGCGAAAAACCACTTTTTCAAAGTTTTTTTAATTTTAGTGGTGGTTTTTTCGTATTTTCATTTTTAATTTTGTTAATTTCAATTTTACCTATTTTTGTATTTTCTTTTCAAATATAAGTTTTTATTGTGTAATTACTATATATTTTTCATTTAATTGAAAAAGAAAATGACTATTTTTTACATTTTAAATATTGATTAAAAATTTCATTAACTTGCATGACCACCATTTGTCTCTATGCATAAATTTATTTATTTTTAATCATTATTTAATTAATAAAAAATATATGAAATTATATTTAATTAACTTAATTACGAAAGTAAATATTGGGGAAACCTTAATTATAAAATAAATATGTAAACTTATATTTAATTAACTTAACGAATGTTATTTACTTTGATAAATTTTAGATAGATATTTGGTAATTCTTAGTTGAGAGATTGAGTACATGTAGAGTAAATATTGAGCAAGCATTTGAGTTGGGTAAATATTTGGTAAATCTTATGTAATTTCAATTTTCATTAATTTTATAATAAATTTTAGGTAAATCTCGGGTAAATCTTGACATAAATCTTGGATAAACCTTTTATAATTTCAATTTTTATTAATTTTGTGGTAAATATCGGGTAAATCTTAAATAATTCTTAGATAAACTTTAGTAAATGTTGAGTAAATATTGTGCAACTTTAACTTTCATTAATTTTCTCATAAACATTTGATATAACTTGATTAAATTTTAAGTAATTTTTTTATAAATCTTTTATAAATTCAATTTTTATTAATTTTGTAGTAAATTTTAGGTAAATATTGAGTAAATATTGGGTAAATATTAGTAAATTTTGAGTAAAGTTTATATAACTTTAACTTTTATTAATTTTATGGTAAATATTTGATAAATCCTGAGTATATTTTGAATAAACCTTGAGTAAATTTTTGATAAAATTTTGGTAATTTCAATTTTTATTAATTTTAAGGTAAATTTTGGTTTTTTCAAAAAAAAAAATCGTATACATGCTATTTTTCAAAAAAATTTTAAACTGCAGTGTTTTTTTTAAATATTTATCTATATTTTTCCATTTTTATAAAATTTCGAATTTAAAATATTTTAACCCAAAGCCTAATTTTTGTTTTGGGAGTGCCATATTTGTTTGGATGGCCCTGTCAGTTGTCACATTCGTGGGCTGCTTTTTATCTGGTGGTTGAAACACTGCAGCGTAGCAGGCTACCTCTCGTTTCTCACCTACATCACGTGCACCATTTCACGGTTTTCACCCACCTTCTTTTCATTTTTTCTGGACTTGCACGTGACAATTTCTTTTATCCACATAGATGTACAGATATTTAAATGTAAACATAATGAATAAATTGACAAATGTCTTAAAATTATAACTAACTTTAAATATTTGAGTCGTAGTCGGATACATCTTCTAAATCTAAAATAATTGAAGACCCAAAAACGGAAAGGTTAATAACATTTGTTTCTTAAAAAAAAAAAAAAAACATTTGTTTGGATCCCATTTGCAATTGGAAACACTCGTATATGTATGGTTGGTATTACGAGCAAATGAATGTACAAAAATATTATTGACTTTTTTTTTTCTTTTTATAGAAAAATAATAGTAAGAAATTAGAGTGACGTAGATATAGATAAGAAATGAGGCCACCCATGTTTTAATTAATTAGAAGTTGCGCATGTGAGATTGGAGGGCGGTGGATTATATTTGGGTTGGGATTTCATTGAATTGTCCCACGCACGTTTCAGATGCCTTCCCACAATTACGAGTCCCACGTGGTAATTGGAACTCCCAAGCAGTTCCCCTTTCTTTATATTTAATTTAATTTAATTGAATGTAATAATCTCATAATGTTTCCTATACATTAATTTTGTTTCTCTGTATGTAGAAATCACAATTTTTATATGATTCTTACTTTCTTATTATAATGTTATGAGACTTTACATGATATATAATTTTCCTTTTTCCCTTTCTTTCAAATTTCAATACAAACTCTCTTTTCTTTTCCATTTTCCTCGTACTTCATTTAAAAATATTAATTCACTTTTTTTTTTTACCGGAATTAATTCACATTAGATTTAGCGATTTTTTCTTACTGGAATGAATTCTTTTAATTGAATTTTTATGGGTGGAAATTGGAAAATACAATTAAAATGGTCCGTTAAAAATAAGAAAAGATTATTATTTGTTTCAGGTGGTTTAACACAATACATTATTATTCTACGACATTTGAAAAATATGCGATTTGTTCTTTTTATTTTTGTTGAATTATATAATCATTCTATTAAATTTTAAAGCATTTATCTATAGTAAAAAATATTATCTTTTATTCAAAAAATATTAATATAATATGTCAAATTTCAAAAAATATCAGTACTATAAATTAAACTTGTAAATAGATATTATTGCAATATATATAATTTTCAAAAAATTATATGGATTGAATGTCAAAATACAAAAATAAATAATAATAAAAAAGATGTGGCGTGATGGAGGCATAGTCAATTCAACAATAACGTGTAGGTAAGCACAAACAGATAAGATTATAAGAAATTGAAATTAAATCCTGAATTAATTTCTTACTAATCAATTTTAATTTTTAAATATTTCTCAGTATAAATATGCCATATAATCAACGGAGTTGCTTCTAACGAAAATCAGAGAGACTTCCTGCCTCCTTAATTACGTACGGTTTTTCTTTCTCCTCTTCTTATTTCCTGTTGACGGGAAACTTTTGTCTGTGAATGGTGAGTAAGGTAGAAGAAGAGAGGGAGGAGCAGAAACCCTACAAGGGAATGCGACTTGGTAAATACGAGCTCGGAAGAACTCTCGGCGAAGGCAATTTCGGCAAGGTTAAATTTGCTAGGCACATTGAATCCGGCCATCCTTTTGCTGTTAAAATCCTCGAGAAGAACATGATCAACCATCTCAACATCTCCGATCAGGTGCATAATTAATTACTCTTTTTATTTATATTCATTTTACTTTTCCAATTCCAACTCAACAACCGCTTAAATTCACATATATCTCTATGGAGGTTCTCTCTCCCTTTCTATCGGATTCCGATCCCGGTCCTTCTTATTTCGCTCATGATGATTAATTACAGATAAAGAGGGAAATCGCGACACTGAAGCTTCTAAAACATCCTAATGTTGTGAGATTACATGAGGTAAGCTCATTCTCACATGATCACATCTCCATTTTCGTCAATGGAATATACTTGCATCCGAGGAAACGGAAGGAATAATCCGTTACTTATCAGTTATTACCTTCTGTACGGACTATGGAAGCTTCAACTTTTTTTGCATATTATAATCTATAATAATACCGCAAATAATAATATGCATCTTTTTTTTACACGAAAATGTTTCGAGCCTAATATGAGAGACTATGCTTCTATGCCTCTATAAGTACGTGTGCTCTGCTATAATATGCGTCTTTCACCATCGCTATGCTGCATTCAGTTCGGAAAAAAAAAAAACAATCATCGCCGTTTTGTAAAATAGATGAGGGAATGTTTGAGGTTGTTATTAAGTGTTATAAAAGTAAATTTATTTTATTTAATTAACTGATTTTTTTAATATTTTTTAAAAAATATTTATTTATATGTTTTTATTAAAAATAAATTTTAAAATTTTAAAAAAATTAAAATATAAAGTTGGAAATTCAATCCAAACGGATCTATTGTAACTTTCGGTGGTGGTGCGGCGGGACATGTCGTTAGAATTTTCCTATACAGCCGAACCACATGCGGCTGGTGTGGCTTCAGTAAAACTCGCCGCTGTGATTGATTGAGTCGATCCAGAACCAGAACCAGAACCACAAAGAGTCCAGACCTGCAATATACCAATCAGTCAATCAATGGGATCGTTTCATTTTGTAGTGGATCCCACGGCACGAAGCCCCCATATTAGATGTGACATGCGGATGAGAATTGACGCCATCGGTTGGTCCTGCGTTTTCATCTCAGTGACTGACAGTGTTATCAAATCATTCCTCGAAGAAAATGTCGACTTGTGTTTTTGTTTCTTTCACAGTAAATACTTGAGCAAAAGCACTTCTCTCTGTTTTTTTTTTTGGTGAAATAAAGCGGTTCTCTTTCATATTTCTCATATCATATGTATGTAGATCAGATGCATGGAACATTATAATCCTGCCTTGTTCATTTTCTTTTACAATCTATTACTCGGATTATTCTGACATGAATGAGCATTTTTAAGCCTTGCATGAAGATAAGAAAATTTTTTGCACATCTTTGGATACACTGAGTAAATTTCTTACTATCAAAATTTTATTAGAAAGAAAAGAGGATAGTTTTCAAATTTTTGCATTGCCTGATCACTTTTTTTTTTTTTTTCCATATGATTAAATTTTAACAATTGTAGAAGATATGGATGAGTAGCTGATGACATGTAATCACATCATTGTCTTTCAATGAGAGAACAATTTTGGGAGCAGCCCACAATATGGACTACGGTTCTTGCATAACATGTAATGAAACTGACACAATTGTGTGTTACCTGATTTGAAGATCTAAAAATTAAAATAGGTTATTCGACATGTTTAATTGTCATCCTGGACATGAGTTTTTCCCTTTCCTGGTTGAAACTTTGTCACGCTAGCATTGTCTACTAGCATTCCATGACTGTCTACTATCATATTAACAGAAACTTGGAGTTGATCCTCCTAATCGATATTTTAATGATTTTTCTTTTTACACATTCAATTATTAGGTTACCTAATGAATTAATGCAAGTGTGTACTAAATTACTAATTTTTATAACAAATATGCAGGTCTTGGCAAGCAAATCCAAGATATACATGATCCTAGAATATGTAAATGGAGGGGAATTGTTTGACAGAATAGTGAGAATCTGCACTGGATCTAGTCTTTTTAGTTTCATGCCAGTAGAAAATTTTGTTCAAATGGATCATTCCAAGTCATTTTCAATCCCTTTATCTTGTAGGCATCCAAGGGAAAGCTTCCAGAAGCTCAGGGCAGGAAGCTTTTTCAGCAGTTGATTGACGGTGTCAGTTATTGTCACGACAAAGGTGTTTTCCATAGGGATCTGAAGGTTGTTTTCAGCGATTCTTGACATTCTATTATAATATGATCTCCGAATTTGTTTTTTTTTCCTTTCTTCTAAGCTCTAACAGAAATGTTATGTTTTCGATATGCAGCTGGAGAATCTTCTTATTGATGAAAAAGGGAATATAAAGATATCTGATTTTGGACTCAGCGCTCTGCCCCAACATTTTAGGGTATGCTTCCTTGCTAAACCAGATAGTAAAAATGTTTTCTTTTCTGCTTGGTTCATTTGCTAAATGCCTCAATATTAGGACGATGGGTTACTGCATACAACCTGCGGAAGTCCAAACTATGTTGCACCTGAGATTCTATCAAATAGAGGTTATGATGGAGCCACATCGGATATATGGTCATGTGGTGTTATTTTATATGTAATTCTCACAGGCTATCTCCCTTTTGATGATAGAAACCTTGCGGTTCTATATCAAAAGGTATTGATAATTTTTCTTTTATTCCTCATCCTTGGTGTAGTCCTACAGCTTTGTGCTTTGGAAAACATTTGTGTCTGACTGTTTTGATAACTTCCAGATATTTAAGGGGGATGCTCAGATACCTAAATGGCTATCACCGGGTGCCCAAAACATGATAAGAAGAATTCTTGACCCAAATCCAGTTACTAGAATAACAATGGCAGATATCAAGGCTGATGAATGGTTTAGGCAGCACTACACTCCTGCAGATCCTGCAGAAGAAGAAGATATATTTAATGATAGTAAAGCTCTTACAATGCATGATGTGGTATGATCCTAGGAAATTAATATTTGTTTTATTCAGAGCTGTTTCAGTGCTTTGTTGCGATAATGCAGGATTTTATTTTTGGTATAGCCAATGGAAGGGGAGAGGACTCCTGGATCACCTATACTCATCAATGCCTTTCAGTTGATTGGGATGTCCTCATGCCTAGACCTCTCTGGTTTCTTCGAGAAAGAGGTGACTAGACGCATAGCAGTTGTTTTCTGGCTTACATAATGACTAGAATATCTGTTTGCATAATTGATGAACTTTTGGCTTGAATCAATATAGGATGTTTCCGAGAGGAAGATCAGATTTACATCGAATCATTCTTTGAAAGATTTGCTTGAGAAGATAGAAAACATTGTAATGGAGATGGGATTTCGGATCCAAAAGAAAAATGGAAAGGTGGTTTTTTTTTTTTAAATTATATGCAACATTCTCATTTTTATTCCCTGCCAGAATGCATAAAATGTAAGTGTGAAGTCAAATAATGTGGAATATTGACAGAGAAGTTGTAATTGATGATTATCCAGTTAAAAGTGGTGCAAGAGCACAAGGAACAGAGAAGTTTGGGTAGTCTTTCTGTTGCTGCAGAGGTGAACAGATATTTCTATACTCCTAGTTGATAATTATCTAGTAAATATATGCCAATCATAATCAAATTATGCATGGAAAGTGATTGCTTTCCATGCATTGGCATAGTATGACTGGATTGGTCTGAGAAGACCAGGTCTAGGCAAGAAAAATCAGATAGAAATTTGTTGGCAGCACATTTGTGGCTGCCTAACCAGATATTGACTGGTCAATTATCCTTCTAATTGTATCAGGTATTTGAAATTAGTCCGTCACTGCATGTAGTTGAACTCCAAAAATCATATGGAGACCCTTCAGTTTATAGACAAGTATTCTCTCTCTCTCAGCACATTTCTAGTTCTGTCTCTCCTTTTCTCTTTTAGTCACTCACGCACATTCTCCCAATATGGGAATGCAGTTATGTAAAAAGCTATCAAATGATTTAAGCGTCCCCTCAGGCGAAGGATTGTTGGCCACAAAAGTGTGAATATCAGTCATTCTGCTCAACCAGGAAACCATCAAGTATCTAAAGCCTTGGAGGGAAATTAGTGTAGACTCTGTTTATATATCTTCTCTATAATATAAGTGATAGTATATGCCAATGCGTTTACGTTTGTTCAGGATGTGAAGTACGTCCTTCTTTTTCTTTCCTTCCTTTCCCTCTGTGCAATAGCTTCATTTCTTTTATTTACTTTTTTTTTTTTTTTCTGAAACAAATTATTTACCTTCTTGTTAAGACCCTCGTAGAATTCTTTCATCAAATGGCACTTTTTCAGGTCCCTTACAAATTTAAAATCCTTTTCGCATTGAATTTGATAGGATTCTGAAACGATCATTCCGTAACATGACATTGTAAAATTGAAATATCTTAAAAAAAGGGAAAAAAATGGTGAGAACAAGTTCCAAGATTTCAGGAACGGATATCACCTCAACAGAATAGTAACTATATAGAATCATTGAAGATTCCTATAAGATTCAGTCATAAATATGATTTCTTCCGAGTCGAACAAAAAAACGCCCCGGCAGATGCGGAGCAACAGGCCAGCGGCCGTGGAAAGTTTGAAATGTAGAAAATATGCCAAGAAAACATCTCAACAAAATAACATTCCCAAGTCTTACGCAGCTTTGACGTGGGCTTTATCCCCAACAGGCAACAGAGGAGTTACATGAAACTGGAGAGTTGTATTTTTGAGATATTTCTTGAATGTGAATTTATATTATACAAAAACGAGTTGCTTCTCACTTGTATATACAAGAGTACTTGTCTAAACTAAAAAATAAAAAGAGAAAAATTCCCATTCTTGTAGGAAAATATATAGCAGAAAATATTCATATCCGCAACAAAAGAGAGATTCCTATTTTTCATTGGAGAAATATTTCTAATATATACAAAATACAATATTTTAGGATTATATTTATAATTACACTAACAGGGTACAAAACAAAGGATTAGATAGATGGCTTTAGGATCTAGGTCTAACTTCTTATCCCATCCCACCCCTTCTGCATCATTGTTCCATATTATATTCTGCAGAAAAGAAAACAATCCTCTAGAAACCCAGCATAGAAACATATGCATCAGAGCAACACTTTACACAATAAGAAACAAACAAATTATTTACACAGTGATAGCGTTTGTATATAAACCTTGATGTATTTGATAGCTTCTAGCTTGCAAACTTATCGCTGAGCTCCTTGCCATACACCTGAATTAAGCCACTATCCTCTGCCATTTTAAGTTTCTCATCTAGCATAGTCTTGTATTGATCATCTCTGTTCCTTAAAGCTTGCATAAAGTCAACCTGAAAACGGAAAAAACAATATACAGGTATAAGCATTACAAAGAAATAGAAACGTCACTTGTGGAGTACATCCAAATGGACTGTTTATGGTGTGTAATACACAAACTTCTATATGTAGAATCAACTGTCTAACGGCTGTTGAGACTGTTGAAATCTAAACACAGGTTGCATCAAATTTTAATATTCAGATGTAAACTATTTTACTGAAATTTCCAGCAGAATCACTCATCATCCTAATTAAATCCAAATGTGCTAAGAAAAAAAATCAAAACGACAAAACAATAGAGAATTTCTTAATGTGCTGGCAATAGAACAATAGCAATCCTAACGGAAAAGAAAGAGCAAGCATGACTGCTGTGATTATGATATCATCACATAAACCCAATCCCATAAACCAAATATCACTTCGCTCTCTATCAACATTCTGTGGAAATTTGAACCCAAACCTAAAAACTTGTTCAAACAAGCATATTCATCATAAAAAAGATGCTTCATTTCGTATATATGTCATAATGAACTGAGAAACCTGGAATACTTCCACTAAATGTTTAATTATTGAGAACAGAAGTTTTTATATCTTACCTGTTTCTGAAAAGTATCAAACTCATCAGAGCTTAAAGAACCATCACTATTTGAATCAAGGAGCTGCATCATCTCTCGTGCATCTTCTCCTGGGGCACCAAGCTCTTCCATCACCTCCATAAGTTCCTCAATGCTGATCCGGCCATCACCATTCTTGTCAAAAAGGCGGAATACTCGATCTTGCTGGTCAATCTCAATACCTTTACTGGATGAAAGATCTCCAAGACGCAGTGCTGCAAGTTCAGCAGCTGCCATCATTATAGCCTTCAGCCGCTTCGCCTGAAATATCAAACAACACAATCAGTTTCTAAAAATTAGGTTTTTAAGAAACTTTTTGAGTCATGAGATGTCAAGTGATAAGGTTTGAGCAGACAAATATTTCCAGCAGGGCCACAATTAATTGTTGGGTGGGGCTGGAAAGTGAATGGGCACCCTGGTTTATGAAACTGGTAAAGAACGATGAATCTCATGATTCATCTATTGAAACAGAGTAACGACCTCTTCTGGATCAGTAAGTCCGCCCTTGTACAATGAATGAGATGCTGTTCCATTAACTGCCAGCATGTCCATTTCTGTAGTCCTTATTTGAATTTCCATTGGTGGTCTGGTCTTGGCATTGTCACTCACATCAACTGCCATGTGTAAACTCCTGTATCCATTAGCTTTCGGCTTCGCAATGTAGTCTTTAGTTCTGCGCGGCATTTCTTTCCACAGAGAACATATAATTTCACGTGTCCTGTAGCATGATTTCTCACCAACTTCTGACATGTCTTCTCCAGACTTGGGCGTCAGTATGACTCTCAAACCTAGAATATCATTTACTTCCTGCGGCTTCCGACCATCTCTCAAGAGCTTTTTCATAGTACTAAACCGACTTTTGTAGCGGCCTTTAATTGAGACATCCTCCACCATGTCTGCTAAGATAGGATCAGCTTTTAGGGATTGATGGAGCTCGTCCTTGTAAATATCTATTAGAGGCTTACCTCCTGTCTCGTGGCTGCGTAACCATGTATCCACATAGAGATATGAATATGGGAAGAGGTAGCGGAATGAGAGATCCTCCAGCTCCAGTGACAAGTAGTTAGTTCCAACAGCATGAGCCAAGGGGGCATGTATCATCATAATTTGAAGAGACATCATCAATTGCTTGTACCTAGGCAGATGATCTAAATGTCTCATCGTATCAAGCTTGCAAGCCAAGTCCAGAATCAGTGCTCGGATATCATAATATGTAAGGCAGAACTTTCTTAATGCAGCAGCGCTGTCATCATCCAAAACTTCAACTCTTGAAGGTATGTTCTTCACACGTAAGCATTCATGTAGTAGATGAGCAGTACTGGTACCTATGCGATCTCTGACTTCATGTATGGATATTGCACCGGCCTCAAAAACTTGTGTCAATATACTAGCTGATATAACTTCTGCATCCATCTGAAAATTTTTAACTTTTTTATCAAATAGAAGCTTTTGGTAAACATAAGGGCAAAAAATGAACTAAATTAAATCTAAAAGAACGAGGATTGAAGAAAGGGCAACCAAAAGGACAAAGCATGAAATCAAAAACTTGTGCCAATATGCTAACTGAAATAATATGCGCATCCATCAGCAAAAATTAAACTTTAATTTCTAATAAAGCTTTACATAAGCATAAAGATTAATAAAAATGAGGTAAATTAATTTAAATGAATGAGGATTGAAGAAAGGGCAATCAAAAAAACAAAGCACAAACTCATTAAGCAACAAGCATGACCAGATGGAATCCCATTGGACAGACTTTGATTAAAATCATGTTATGAAGATTGTTATTGGTTAGGAGAGTTGAGAAGTATTAATCCCAGTAATCCCATTAAATTAAATTACAGTAGGGAAGGGGAAGAGAGCAGGAAAGTAAAAGAATCGAAGGCTTGAAATTTTTACAGCAAAGATAGAAAAACATTGATGGGGTAAGTACTGGGTGTAAGTGGTACGTTAGGGGATATTCATAAATAGGTAGCAGAAATACCTGAAGATTAGCGAGTAAAAGAGCAACAGACAAGGCCTTGGAGAGAGGAGAGCGGCCATCGGAAGCGATAGGTAAATTATGAAGAATAGGAATGGAAAGCTTAAGAGCCTTGAAAAGTATTCGAGAAGAGCTGGTTGAAAGCACATTCATCCTTTCCGTGAGCTGGTTGAAAGCTCCTACCAGCTCCACCACCATCTTGCCCCCAGCCTGCTCCAGCGCCCCTGTCGCTCTCGGAACACTCATCCATCTCTGTCTCCGATTCAGAAGCCACAACCCCACCCCCACTACCACATGTTTTGGACTTGTAATCCTCTTATTATTAATCGGGAGATGTGGAGGAGGAGATGGAGCAGGAGGACACACCTCCATCACTAATCCAATCAGTTTTTCTCTGCTTTTGCTTTGTTTCCCTTCACTACACTCCACAATTTCTTGGGCTATAACCGGTCGCCTCCCCACGTGTCTTGTTTTCACTTGTCTCTTCCTTTTTATTTATTTATTTATTTTCCCTTCCCCAAAACGACATAGTTTCAAGGAGTCTTTTTTTGTTTTTTGGCCCTTTCTAGAAGACGGTGCCGTTTAGATTCTGATAGTTCATACTTTTCTCTTCCCCGTCCCAAAGGCAAAAACCCTACAAGTACACCTAAATCCCTCTGCGCTCTTCAAGCCAAGAACTCACTCTGCACTGCATTTCTGTTGCCCTTGGCCTTGAAAGAAAAATTTAATGTAGTGTTTTCCCATTATTAACGATCTCTCCATATTCTGCTCAGAGTATTCATATTGTGTTGCCAACAGAGCCATGTCGGCCCTGTCGAGAGGCCTCGTTTTTCGTTTCCACCAGCTTCTTTCACTCACTTCTAAAACCACACCGCCAACACCACCATCAGCGTCCGCATTCGTTTTCTTTAGAAGTTTCAGCACTGAATCTTTAGTCGACGGTTCCCAGATCCAAAACCGGCAGGTTCGGGTCATCGAAGCAAAGCCCGGAATCATGACCCCCAATTCTAAGCGAGCTGGAGTTATTGCTCTCAAGTGTGGAATGACTGCTCTTTGGGATAAATGGGGGAAGAGAGTTCCCGTTACTGTTCTTTTTGTTGACGATAACATCGTTACTCAGGTCAAGACTGTTGAGAAGGAAGGTCATTTTGCTTTACAGGTACCTCTCACTTACTGTTGCTGTCATTATCAAACCGTATTCCTCTCATTTCCCATTGTTGTTAAAATTTTACATCTTTTCTCTTACTCCTTATTCCGGTTCCTCAAATTACAAGAATAGGATTAACATCATGCCTTTGTGTTTAATATTATTTCTGTTGTTTTCTTGTGGTGCTACTCAGATTGGTTATGGCCAGAAGAAGGCAAAACATTTGACTAAGCCTGAAGTGGGACATTTCAGAGCTCATGATGTTCCATTGAAGAGGAAATTGAGAGAGTTTCCTGTGACAGAAGACGCACTTCTCCCTGTTGGTACTTCCATTGGCGTTCGCCATTTTGTTCCGGGTCAATTTATTGATGTCACCGGAATCACCATGGGGAAAGGATTTCAGGTGATTTATTTTTTTCTTCTTTATTTTGCATCTTTTGAAACTGTTGCCACTTTTTGATAAATTTTCCTTCAAATTAATTATTTAATCGATTTAGTTTTTAGTTTATGAGTTCTTCAAGGAATCTGTGGTGGAGTTGCATCTTATTTATGTATCTTTCTTTCTTTTTGAAGACTCATATTTCTATTTACAATATCCGTTAATTATCCTCAAAGAAAAAAAAAGGTTAGTTTTGTATCAAAAATTCAAAATTAATTAGTAACTGGTAACATGGTGGAGAGAGCTGCTGCACTCCATCTTATTGAATCCATCATATATCTCCTTCTAATTCTTGTGCTGCGTGATGTGCAAAGGAGTTTGGACGCTTACACTCTATACCAATTCATTTAAACACCATAAATCTAGTTTCTTATTTTTGTCTCGATCACTTTGAGGGATATGAGTTGAATATCTTTGGATTTTCTATTTGAATGCCATGTAAACTTCTGACTGTAATGAATTCATGTGATGTTTGTTAATATTAATTTGAATTTTATTTTCATATGAAGAGCTCTAGACCAAAAAAGATTTAGGAGTTCCCGTAATTCCCTTTTTGATAAACATTGCTCCTCTTCTTTCAAAAGACTAAAGGTCAATTTATTTGTCACATTGCCTTTGACATGTCTTATTTATTCATTTTCTCCCTCCAGGGTGGTATGAAAAGACATGGATTTAAAGGAATGCCAGCAAGTCATGGTGCATCATTGTCACACCGAAGTATTGGTTCTACTGGTCAGAGGGATGCTCCTGGTAAGGTGTGTATCCCTTTCCTAACTGGTAAATGTTTTGTTCTACTTGTCAAATTGTCATCATATTGGAAGCTGTTGCCATCTGATTTCAACTGTTTGCTCATACTGTGGAGGTTGCAAAGTTTTCATTCCTTGTGAGATTAAGATCAACAGGGATATACTGTTTTATTTTTGCAATTTCTGTATTACATATACTAAGAGGGGATCAAAGAACTAGTCTACTTTGTGCATTCTTTTAGATTTCTATTTTGTGAAGATTCTAATTTTTAAGGTGCCTTCGCCTAATTATGAACTTTTTGCATGTTATGTGTGGAGCGATTGTCATACAGTGAAGGGTGTCCGGACTAATGAGTCACCATTCACCAGTTCCTGATCGGGTTTTAATATTTTTGTGCTACATCTATCACACAGAAATTTCTTATAGACCATTGTCTTAAGAGTTGTGGCTGAACTAATGTATACTTGAACAATGTCCTGTCAGTATTAGTTAAACATGGTATTCTTCAGAGTTGACTTTATAGGGATAGAATATTTGCCATTTGTAAACATCTTCTTTTTGAAAGATTGAATTGATTCTTTCTCTTCTGCCTAGAGCTTGTGCCTCAACACTAATTGCTGAATCACGGGAGTTAACCTGGAAGTTTGTCTAGAACCTTCTTGATCCTTTCAACAGTTCCAGAATTTTATTTCATTATATTTTTCTTTTTTACCTGGAGGGATATCATGTAATGATGAAGGCTCTATCCTTGTTATTTTACTAAACTAATTCATGAATTATGTGTCCTTTCCATTCCCAGGGCCACAGTCATGGTATAAATTGGTAAGTATGCTTTTTGTCTATGTAGTACGGACACGGGTACAGATACAGACATCGACATAGACACTGGGAAACGAGATTTATAAAAAGTATAGGATACAGACATGCGGAGGAAACGTGTAAATATTAAAAATATAGAGGTAAATTTATAAATAAATAAATACAAAAAATATAATTACAAATTATTTTTATACGAATTAAATATAAATGACATATAATCAAATATATTGAGCAATGATTGATATCACATATAGATTTTAGGTTTTCTAGAAGGAAAAAAATATGTTTTTAACTTAAATAAATGTGTTTCTAATTTTTTGAAAATTACAAATCGTATTCAGGACATTTCGTGTCGGTGTCCGACGAGTGTCGGTGTCGGAAATATGACACGCTATGTAGTTGAAGTGTCCGTGCTTTATAGCTTTTTGTGTTGCTTTACTGAGCTAAACTGAGTATTGGTCATGAGTCAAGACTAAGGATCAGCATCATGAACTATCCTTCCTTTCCATTCCTCAGGCCTGCTTTAGTCAGTGCACATATTTTGTTACTTGAGCTAAACTAAGTATTTATTACGAACACTCCCCTTTTCCATTCTCATGGTCATATTCTTGGTATGAATTAGTAAATGCACTTTATTAGTCATTTGTGACAAACCGTTCTTTTTAAAATTGTTCGATATGTGCTCTGGTTAATGGTTTCATCATGTATGTTGGCACATTTTTTTATTTGTCTTCTGGCAGGTTTTTAAAGGAAAAAAGATGCCTGGCCACATGGGTGCGGTGCAGAGAACGGTTAAAAATGTATGGGTCTACAAAATAGATCCTGCAAGGAACTTGATGTGGGTGAGAGGCCAGGTGTGACGTTTCTTACAAAACTTTTACTCACACTAGCTTCGCTTGAAATTTTGATTGAAGGAAAGAGGCAATCTGTGCAAAAAGTTCGGACATCAGTGGTCGAGCTTTGCTATGTTATATTTGAAATCATATCTAACTTGTGAATTAAGAGGCTATTTAAAGTTTTCCAAAGTGTTAATATTTAATATTATCGAAAGCGTTGTAAGTGGCTAGGAACTGTAAGTGGGGTCTTCATACTGATTATGTAGTACTTCTTTCCCATATTCTGTTCTGCACATCTGATCTCATGTATATTTACCCGATCAAAATTCAAGAAAAGGAGAAAATTGGAGAAAAGAAGAAAATAACAAGGGTTTTGATTATTCTTCTCTTATATTTCTCTCATATTATAGTTATGATGCTGATTTCAATTCTTTACAGGTTCCTGGTGCTGAAGGAAACTTTCTATTTATAAAAGATGCTGTTTACAAGAAACCTGATATCTCATTACTTCCATTCCCTACTTACTTTACGGCAGAAGATGAGGATACATCAGAACCTCTAATTGCTGATCTTGGAGATACAGATCCATTTTTGGCTGCAGATTAGTTTATTGTTTGAAATGTTGGTTATAGAGCAAAGTGCCTTGCGGTCACAAATTTATACGTGAAATTCAGGAAGCAAATAGGATTTTATTCAGAGCAATCTGCTGAGGCCGATAATTCCGGACTGAGCTGCAGGGCGTGTAATTGTCTTTTTCATTTAAGATCATAAAGTGAGATGTGGGAATCATGTTTGGAATAAATATGGAACTTGGATTTCAGCCCTGTTGGTTAGCATCCATTGTAAAAATTTGTGCCAAATCACTGTTTTGAGCTCTTGCAAATGCTTGTGTTAAAGGGGCTTGTTGAATCTCCTGCTAGTGTTATATATCATTTAATGAATATCATCGTTTATGGTTTTGATCTTGATTTGGAGTTGAAAGTGAAAAATGTGAATGTGCTTGATTCCAGATTGACAGGCCTAATTGCTGCGATTGGTAAAGTGATAAAAGAGAGAGGGAGAGGAAGAGAGGTCATGGAAGGCGGCGGGTGGGTTTACCAGTGGACAAAAATGCAAAGCAATCTTTGCAGTTTGGACAATAGGAGTGCCAACAATTGGGTTAAAATAATTTGAAAAAAAAAAAATTGGAAATTAGGGCGGAATGGGGGATCCAGTCGGAATTCAGAATGGAGTCCTTACCCAAAAAAAAAATCTCTTGTCGGGGTTGGGAACGGAGTCGGTAACAGAATAGCAATGTCAAGATAGGAACAGAGATAGGGAGATCCGCCCATTGCCAAATCCTATGCAGAAACTAAAAAATTCCATCGCAAAAGGCCGAAGCTTCAAAGCTATGAAAATTTAGCTAGGTGGGAAAAGGAAAATAAGAAGGTATTGTTATTTTATCATGTTCGGAAAGGAAGTAAAATAAGGAGAAGAGGAAACATAACTTTTATTTTTCACTATCATGTGTTTGAATAAATGAAAAATATGGAAGAAGAAAAATAATGAGATATTTAAATTTTATCTTGTTTGGAAAAAGAGAAAAATAAGAAGAGAATGTAAAATAATTTATATTTTCTATTATCTATTTTCTCTCTAAAACAGAGAGAAAATACCAAAGATTGAATAAAAAATATTTCTATTACTGATAAAATTATTATTTTTTTATTGTTGATTATAAATAGTGAACTATTTAATATATTATAAAATGATATAAAAAAAATGTAAATATGTAATACTATAACTTTTTTTTTTGTCTCTAATAATAAATTATTCAAATAAAAAAAATATGTGTTATTTTCTTTCATTTATCCTATTATTTCATATATATTATTTCAATCTAAAATAAATTAAAAAATAAAATTGATTTTCTTTCTATATTTTACTTTCTGATTGGAAAATTTCCAAACACTATAAAAAAAAGAAAGAAGAATAAAAAATAAAAAAGAAAAATAAATTTATTACCCTCCCTTATTTTTTCTCTCCTGGAAAATTTCCAAACAAGGTTTTAGAAACTAGACATAAATCCAAGCCCATTTCTTTTTAGTTCATGCTTGGAAAATAACGCTGAATCGCTGATCTCTGTCCCTCTCTGTATGTATCTTCTTTTTTTTTTTTTTTGTGCTACCGTCGCAGTAGGGAGAGATTAATTACTCCATGCAACTCAAATTTTGTTTTTAATTTCAATCAGAAATGAACGGAGACCACTACTCCCAATGTCGTGGTTGCAGTGGCGAGAGGCGTTGGGTCCTCCACAACGTCCGTCACAGAGGCCTATACCTTCGCCTATGAACCAATTGCATCCTCAAGAGTCACCAGGGCCTTTTCTGCCCCTTCTGCTTCCAAGTCTACGACGAGTCTCTTCCGTCTCACGACCGCCACATGTGCCCCAAATGCCCTTCAATCACCCACCTCTCATGCGTCTCCTGCTCCCGCCCTCACTCTCTTCCTTCCTTTCTCTGCCCGTCTTGCTCCGTCCCTAAACTCTCCTTCTTTAACCTCGAAGACCACGCAATAGCCGCCTCTAAGCCAATTGATAAGGGTTCCGCCAGAGCACTCGTGGCTGCCGCAGAAATCGCAGCCGCCTCAATGACAAAAGCCGCTGCTCTCGCGAGGATTGAAGCCTAGAGGAGGGTCAAAGAAGTTGCCCTGGCTAAGAAGAGAGCAAGAGAAACTTTGGAAAGACTCGCTTTCTTGGGTGCCAAAGAGAGAGATTCCAAAGGAGCTTCCAATGTGGGCGTTAACGTGAGTAACAATAACTACAAACGGATTCTGGTTGATGGGGTAATGGGTCAAGACCAATCAACAAATGTTGCTATGCAACGACAGAAGGGGAGTAAGGGGACGTGTTCTGCTTCCCCTGTTGTCCATGTTAGTGCCAATGCAAGACAGTTGAAACGCCAGTGTTGGGTAATCTGCTTTTGGCTCCTCTGTCCATCTTTTCATGTTAAAAGCTGTTTGTTTTTCTTCAGAACATTTTTTTTTGCTGGGTCACCAACGCCCCTGCATATTCTTGTAAAGATTATTCTCTCTTTAGAATAGGATTTTGTAGTTGATGTTCGTAGCTATCGTCTAGCCAGTCTGTATCTTCCGTACACCATTTCTTTCCCTGTACTATTCTGTCAGATATCCGTGATCTGAATTTCCCTCGAATAGTTTGTTGTTGTGTTTTGTCAATCAATCTTTTCTTCCTCAGTTTTTCTGCAAGTATCATATGATTGGGTTGGGTCTGGGAAAAATTTCTGAGATCATTTGTCCACTCTTATCTCATAAAACAAAGATATCATTCAGGCAATGCAGCAATCCCAATCATATTGTATTTACCAGTATGTCATGTTGGAATTCATTTGAAAATGGCATGTACTAATTTTGATGCAGTTGCTCATATTTCATTTGTGTAGCGATCATTAAAGAGTTCTTTGGTCAGATTTTATAGTATTGTCTGAGCAACCTTTCATTGCACTCGTTACAAATTCACAAATAAGACTCATTCTTGGATAACTTATTTTACTTAAGGTCTTCAAATTGAGCTGAAATTCTTTGTGCCCTGTTTGCTTGGGCTAAAAAGTAGAAAACATCATGCTGAATTAACTGCTGAAATGTATTGTTATTTAGGCTATGATTGTCTTTTGAAAA